>PVHP010021888.1:0-11260 GCA_004024765.1 Zapus hudsonius
TTTTTTTTAAAGTCCTCTGAATAAGGAAAAGAGAAAATACAGGTGCATTATATATAAGACCAGTTTTTGTAAATTTTAGGATTCAATAGATATAAAACCAACTTTGTCAAACTGTTATAAAATTAATAAAATCCAGTAGCCCCAGTATTATTAGTCTTTCTTTAAAGATTACTAGCATATATCCATTGTAAAATTTGGAATTTAAATATGATATTCATACATATATATGACATATTTTCCTTATATTCACCTCCCCATTACCCTCTCTGGTCTCTCATCCCACCCCTCACTGGTCTCTTTCCCAAATAATCCTCCTTCTATTTCATCTCATAATATATATATATATACATACACATATGTATGTATATATATATATATGTATAATTGATTCTCTCATATGCACGAAGATCCCACAATGAGAGAAGACATCTGACATTTTTCTTTCTGAGTCTTGCTCCTTTCATTTAACATGATTATCTCCAGTACCATCCAGTGTTTTGCAAATTCAGCAATAAAAAAATTATTTATTACTGAATAAAATTGTGTTTTGTGAGTATATCACGTTTTATTTATCCACCCATCTGTTGATGGTCATATAGAGTCAGTCTTTAAACGTGTCTGATAAGTAAATATATCAAGCTATCTCATTGTCATTTTAACTTACATTTATATATTTTAATGTATATATGTATTTGTATGTATATACATATGTATTTCTATAGCTATTTCTGTGCTACTGGAGAGACTTGCCTAACTAATTCAAATCTAGTCCTCATGACCGATCCCAACTTAACTCTTGGTTATGGTGAGGCAGTAGGGCTGGAGATCACTTCTTTATTTCCACAGCAGATCTCTAGTTGCTCCAGAACCATTTGTTAGCAACATTTCTTCTTTATTGGTTTGTCTGGGCGTCTTTGTCAGAAATCAAATCAACATATGAACGAGGATGTGCTCCTGGGTTCCCTGGTCTAGTCCATCAGTCAGCTTGTCTCAATCTGGGGCCATGATGCCTTGCTTTCTCACCTACATAATGAGTTTTTAGGTCAGATTGTGCTAGTTCTCCAAATCTGATCTTGTCCAAGATTGCTTTGGTATATTTCTAGGATCTTTACATTTTTAATGCAAATTTTAGAGCCAACTTGACAAAGTCTACAAAACAGTTAGGATAAAGTATGGTTGAATGGCTTTAAATGTGTAGATCAATTTTGCAGATGGTCGATGTCTTAACATTGACTATTCCAGTCAATAGGTTTGGTGTATCTCTCCATTATTTTTAGATCTTTAATTTCTTCCAGTAATATGTTGTGGGTTTTAATGTAGGCTTTAAAAAACAGAGGTAATACCATTTGTTATGTTTATTTCTAGGTATTTCATGGTTTTTGACAATACAATAAATGAAACTGTTTTCCTAATTTTACTTTCTAGTTTTTTTACACTGAAATCTAAAATATGATTGATTTTGGTATATTATTCTTGTATCTATATGTTTGCCAGTTTACTTATTAGTTTTTATGGATATTTTATAGACATAATATTTTCTCTATAAATAACTGTTTAAACCAGGCATAAAGACCATCTTACTTCTTCTGTCCAATTGGTATGTCATTCACTTCTTTCTTACCTTGTCTCACTGGCTAGGATCTTAGGTACTATGTTGGAGAGAAAATGGGAAAATGAATATCCTTTTCTTCCCAACTTTAGAAGGAAAACATTATATATATCTTTTTGAGGTAGGGTCTCACTCTAGCCCAGGCTGACCTGGAACTTACTCTGTAGTTCCAGGGTGGCGTCGAACTCACAGCAATTCTCCTACCTCTGCCTCCAGAGTGCTGGGATTTAAGGTGTGGGTCACCACTCCCAGCTTAACATGCTGTATTTAACCTCTACTGATAATGTTAACTATAGGCTTTTTGATGACATCATTAGATCCAGGAAGTTCCCTTCTAATTCTGGCTTGCTGGAAGTTGATTTATGTATTTGGGTATCACTATTATACCCAGGTTAGACTCAAATTCCTGGACTTAAGCAATCCTCCTGCCTCAGCTTTGAGTAGCTGGGACTCTGGACATTATCCACTTTGTCCAGCTTTTGTTTGTTTATTTATTTTTAAATTGATATTTTTATTGTCCAAAATTAGATACATTGTTTTAGTAAATATTATGTTGGTATCCCCATTCCTTCCTCCCTGTCCCCAACTCACTGGATATCCTCCTTGGTGGGCATACTGGATGGTTCCATAAGGTAGGAAGTTATGGATAGCACAAGAGGCAGCCAGGTTCCCCTCCCACTTGTGTGTTGTTGCTGAGGGGGGCCATGTCTCTGGATATTCTCCCTCACTATGACTCTTACACTCTTTCCATTCTCTCTTCCGCTCAGTTCCCTGAGTCATGGTGGGTGAGTATTAAGGCTGCTTTATTGTTGAGGTCTTAGGAGTCTCTGTACTTTTGCTTTAGGTTGTGTTAAAAATCACTGGTGTCTGTCACACTGACTTATCCTGGGTTGATTGATTAGCTGTGCTGATAGATCTCTTGCTATCCTGTCACTCTCTCCAGGGTTTCATTTGGGAGGCTACACGATAAGCCTGGGTGGTTCGTCTCTTGCCAGGATGTCAGCCCTCCGCCTGCAGCTCGTTGGTGGAGTTGGAATGACCTCGGCTCTCTCACTGCCTTTTGAAAAATACAAACAAACAGGATCTCCATCAGAGTGAGGTCAATATGGGTTAAATGAGACACACATTTCGAATTTGGTGAGATTCTATTGGGATTAGCCTCTCTGCAGTTCTCTAGTAATGGGAGTTTCTCCTTGGGGCCCAGGTTTTTGGTTCCCATAGGATTTTGACCTGAGTCCCAATTCCAGTTAAGGGCTCCTTGACACTGAGTGGATTTCTTGGCCAATTTGAAAGCTGTTGACTACCCCCCCCCCGTTATGGCTCCTCTATTGCCCAAGTGATCACTTTTTGGCTTGATGATCTCTCCCAGAAGGCAGTGTGTTCAGCCTTTTCATGGCAACAGTCTGCATTGTATATCAGTGGTCTCTGCTTTCTCTAAATATTATTGACTAATTTCCCCTGGCCGCTTATGTAGCGTCTTCCAGCACTGCATATCCTAGCATCTGGGGGTTGGTTGCCATTCTGGATCTTTCAGGGTCTCTTGGTGTTGTGAGATGACTTTCTGTGGTTTCTTTAGCAATAGACTCTTACCTTTGGCCAGCGGTGAGTATTCAAGATCTTTGATAGAATTCTGTCTTGTTTTAGGGACCTTGTGGGTCTCTTTGATCAACAGCTCAATGTGGGAGGGAACCAATGACTGGGCCAGGGAGTTCCAGGTCTGATCCATTTTTCATATGGTTAGGCTTCCTCTCATTTCATTCACAGCCCATCTTAGCAGGCGATACCCCTTTCTTCCTCGAGAGCTTACTAATTACAATTCATTATTGGTTCAGCTTATTGTATAAGTCGCTCCACCCTTCCCTCCCCCTTATTTATTTATTTTTAAATATATTATTTATTTGCAAGCAGAGAGAGAGACACACAGAGAGAATGGGTGCACCTGGGCCTCCAGCCACTGCAAACAAACTCCAGATGCATGTACCACTTTGTGCATCTGGCTTTACGTGGGTACTGGGGAATTGAACTCTGGCCCTTCTGCTTAACCACTGAGAAATCTCTCTAGCCCCAGCTTTTGTTTATATTTTTGTTTATAAATGAAAAGCTATTGATTTCCTTCCCAAATAATTTTCCTAGTTCTATTTCAATGAATACACTATTGTAAAAATATCTATTAAGGGCTGGAGAGATGGCTCACTGGTTAAAGGTGCTTGTTTGCAAAGTCTTCTGGCCTGGGGTTCGATTCCCCAGTACTCTCGTAAAGCCAGAAAAATGCACCTGGAGTTTGTTTGCAGTGGCAAGATACCCTAGCATACCCACACTACTCTTTCTCTGCTCTGCAAATAAATTTTAAAAAATTAAAGAATACTTATTAATACGCAGTCCTTTTTTTCCTGGCATGAGGAAACATGGATATAACATGTTAGTGTTGTAGTTATCTTCTCTTTTGGGGATAAAACCTCTGACCAGAAGCAGCTGCTGGGAGGAAAGGTTTTATTTCAGCTTACAGTCTTGAGGGGAAGCTTCATCTTGGCAGAGAGAGCATGGCAGGAAGCAGCAAGAGAGGACTGGCCAGCACTGGAAAGCTGGGCTAATGACCTCAAGGTTCATCCCCAGGACAAGCCTCCTCCAGCAAGGCTTCACCTCCCAAATTGCCACCAGGGAAGGATTGAGTATGAGTATCACTCATAAACACGTGAGGCTGGGGGGACATTTCCCATCCAAACTACCACAGAGGCCTTGACTCCACCACTGAGCTACAATCCTCAGTCCTTCAAACTGTTAATCTGGCTGATGACATTATTTGTCATTTTGTCGCTTAAACCAGCCTTTTATTCCCATGCCATATCCAACTTGGTCATGGTGCATTTGGATCTTATGTTGCTGATGTCTATTTGGCAATATTCTGTGTAGTTTTTATTTTTTGTTGCATTGATGTTCATTAAGAATATTGGCTTGGATTTTATTTTCACAATTTCATCATCACTGGCTCAGTGGTTAAAAGTTCTTGCTGTGCAAGCCTCACAACCCAAGCTTTGATACTCACATGAAGCCGGACCCAGGAGCACAGGTGCCTGCATCCCCCACACACCTATGGCTATGATAATGGGAGGCAGACTTAGGAGAATCCCGAGGCTTGTAGGCTGTTCACAGCAGCCAAAACAGCAGGAAAAACCCTGTTTTAAAGGTGGAGGGAAAGGACCAACACCCCTAGGTTGTCTTCTGAACCATACATGTATGGTGGCACATACATGCCCAAACACACACACACACACACACACACACACACACACACACAAATTTGACTGTCAGCTTGTCATTAGGACTATGTTAAATCTCATACAAAGAATTGGGGAGTCTTTCTTTCTTTCTTTCTTTCTTTCTTTCTTTCTTTCTTTCTTTCTTTCTTTCTTTCTTTCTATTAAGTAGAAACTTGGGAAGTACTCTTTCTGTTTTGTGAGTCTCTGTGTTACTTCCTCCTTAATGACAATCACTTTTGAAACCACATAGTTTTCTTTGTGGAAAGGGTGTTTTTTTGGGGGGGAAGGGGTTTGTGGGTTTGGGAGTTTAATTTTCTATTACATATATGTCTATTTAGATTTTCAATTTTATTTTAGATCAATTTTAGCGAGTTGTATTTTTCAAGGAATATGCCTAGGCCATTTTTAGTATAAAGTTCTTGAAAATATTCTGTTATGATTCTTTTAATAGCTGTAGGATTTGCAAGGCTTTACATTAGTCAGTTTTTCATCACTATAGTAAAATACTTGAGACAAGTTACAAAAGAGATTTCTTTAGGTCACAGTTTTGGGGTTTTGGAGATCCAAATGGCGCAGGCCTGGAGAGGGCCGCCCCTTGGTTGCATTCCCTCATGCTGAATAACAGCAGCAGCAGCCTGGGCAGCAAGCAGATTTTTCTTGTGTGCAGGTGTGTATTGGTGTATGTGGTGTGCTTCCATGTGTGTATATATGTTCTGATGTGTGAGAGCACGTATATGTTGTGTTCAGATGTGCATGTAGAGACCAGAGGCTGATGTGGATGTCAAATATCTTCTTTGATTGTTCACTACCTTATTTTTTCTTTTCTTTTCTTTCTTTTTTGTCTTTTTGAGGTAGGGTCTTGCTTTAGCCCAGGCTGACCTGGAATTTACTATGTAGTCTCAGGCTGGCCTCGAACTCACAGCGATCCTCGTATTTCAGCCTCCTGAGTGTTGGGATCTAAGGTGTGCAGCACTATGTCTGAGTCTGTTCATTTATTTTAAAGAATTAATACATATTTTAAATTAATTTTTTAAAAGCTTATACTCTTAGATTTTCTCTCCCCCACCCACATTCTACTGAGGGCCCTCCTTTGTGGGGTTATTGATATTCACTGTGGGGTCGGGAAGGCCTCAGTCTCGGTGTCCCCACAGAAGGGATGGGGATTAAGCCTCAGGCTAACCCTACCGACCCTGTGGCTCTTATGATCTTTCCACCTCTTCTTCTGCCATGTTCCCTGAGCCTTGTTTATTGATACAAGGTCTCTCACTTGAACCCAGAGCTTGCCGGTTAGGCTAGGCTAGCCAGCCATCTTATCTCAGGGATCCCCTGTCTTTACCTCCTGAGAACTGGGATTATAGACCAGCCACCATTTCTGCCCAGCATTGTATTTATTTATTTATTTATTTATTTATTTATTTATTTATTTGTTTGTTTGTTTGTTTTTGTGGGTCCTGGGAATCTGAACACAGGTGCTCATGCTACACTGAGTGATGTTATCAGCCTCAGATTTTGTCTCCATATAGGGACCAGGCTCGTGCTTTTAAAAAGAATTCTGTTTGGGAAGTACCTCAGGTTCCCAATATCTAAGAACCTCCCATTGGGCCCCATCTCTTAAAGGATCCATAACCCCTCAGTACTGTCACTCTACAGATCTTTTTTTTTTTCCCTTTGAGGCAGGGTCTCACCCTAGCCCAGGCTGACCTGGAACTTACTCTATAGCCTAGACTGGCCTCAAACTCACAGTGATCCTCCTACTTCAGCCTCCCAAGTGCTGAAACTAAAGGCGTGTGCCACCATCTTTGGCTCTAGACCTGGAACTCACTCTGTAGCCTCTCCTTGAACTCACAGCGATCCTCCTGCCTCTGCCTCCCAAGTGCTGGGATTAAAGGCGTATGCACCACGCCCGACTGGGAGGGTTTATTTTGCTCCATAGTTAGACAAGCTCCAGTCCTGGGATTTGGAGGAGCAAGGATGCTCTGGTCCTGATAGCCAGAAGGAGAGAGAAAGATACAAGAAGGGGCCAGGCAAGGCTCTGTCTGCCCTGCAGTGACCTGCTCTCTCCAGCTAGGTCACACCTTCTAAAGTCCCTGCACTTCCCCAAACAGCACCACCAACAGGGGACCTAGGCTTCATTCAGCACAGGAGCCCAAGGGCAACATTTCATACTGAAGCCAGAACAATGTCCAACTTTTTTTTTGGTCAACCTATTTGCTATTGATTTTAGATTTAATTCCCTAGTCCTGGCTAGATTCCCCAGTATCCAAGTAGCACCAGCTACACAAGGAGACGTCTGCAACAGCAGGAAGCCCTAACAAACCATGCCGTCTCTCTCATAAATAAATACAATTTAGAAAAAGAAAAGAAAACACACTTTGCATTATTTCAATTTAATTTACTGAGACTTTTTTATGGCTCAGAATATGGTCCCTGTTGCTGAATATACTATGAGCTTTTGAAGAAAATGTGTTTTTTTTGATACTGTTGAGTTTAGTGCCCTATAAGTATAAATTAGATCAAAGTGGTTTATGGATTGGTCGAATCTTCTACATCTTTAATGATTTTTATACGCTGAGTTCTTTTATCAGTCATTGACAGAGGAGTTCTATATTTTTGTCAGTTTTATTTCATGGATTTTGAAACTGTCATTTGGCAGAATGATTTTTATTTCTTTCTGAGAAAAATGAACTAGTTTGTCATCATAAAATGTCTCTATTTTTGTTTTTTAATTAAACAATTTGCTATGCTTTCTTTTTTAAAATTTAAAGACAGGGACTCTAGTAAAGACTCTAGTAACCCAGGCTGGGGTTGAACTTAAGATCCTTCTGTTTCAGTTTCCCAAGTATTAGAATTAGATATGTGTATACTACAATAGCCAGCCAAAATGTCCTCCCTTCTGTCTTTTTTTTTAGAAGCAGCCTCTCTTTTTTTAAAATATTAATTTATTCATTTTCAAGCAGAGAGAGAGAGAGAGAGAGAGAGAGAGAGAGAGAGAGAGAGAGCGAGCGAGCGCGCACCAGGGCCACCACCTTGTGGGTCTGGCTTATGTGGGTACTGGGGAATTGAACCTGGGGCCGTAGGCACTGGAGGCAAGTCTTCTGTCTTTCTTTAAATTTATTTTGTACACACACACACACACACACACACACACACACACACACACACACAATGGGTGTGCCAGGGCTTACTGCCACTGCAAATGAACTCCAGATGCATGCACCACATTGCAATCTGGTTTTATGTGAGTACTGGGGAATCAAACCTTGGCACACAGGCTCTGAAAGTACCACCATTAACTGCTGTGCCATCTCCCCTGCTTGTCCCCCTTTCCTTTTTTGTTATGCTTAAAAAATTATTTATTTGCAAGGAGAGAGGGGGTGGGGAGGGGAAGGGAGAAGAAAGAAGAGGAGAGGGGAGGAGAGGAGAGAATGGGTTTGCCATGGTCTCTTGCTACCACAAATGAACTCCAGATGCATGTGCCACTTTGTGCATCTGGGTTTGTGGGTACTGGTGAACTGAGCCCCAGACAGGCAGGCTTTGCAAGCAAGTGACTTTAATCCTGAGCCATCTCCCCAGCCACCACTTTTTTTTTGAGACAGAGTCTCACTCTGTAGCTCAGGCTAGCCTTGAATTTACTGCAATTCTCCCAAGAGTTGGGATTACAGACATGAGACACTAATCCCATCAAATGCTAAATTGGAGTTTATTTTAAGAAGGTTTTAGCCAGGCATGGTGGCGCACGCCTTTAATGCCAGCACTCGGGAGGCAGAGGTAGGAGGATTGCCATGAGTTCAAGGCCAACCTGAGACTACAGAGTAAATTCCAGGTCAGCCTGGGCTAGAGTGAGACCCTACCTCGAAGAACCAAAAAAAAAAAAAAAGGTTTTTTGCATGTGTCTGTATGTGGGCCACGTGTAGATGAGGGCAGGTGTGTTGTTCCTCACCTTCCAGCTTGTTAGAGGCAGGCTCTCTTGTTTGCATCTGAGTATGTCAGGCTTGGCAGCTTGTGGGCTTCTGGGAATTCTATCTCTGCCTCCTCTCTTGCTGTAAGCATGCTGGAATTGTAGATGTGAGCTGTGATGTCTGGCTCTACATGGATTCTGAGAAATGGGTTGTCTTGGTTTTTATTGATTTGAAAATGTTTTTATATATTTATTTATCTATCAGAGAGGGAGAGAGAAAGAGAGAGAGAGAGAGAGAGAGATAGAGAATGTGTATGTCACTTGTACACCTGGTTTTATGTGGGCACTGGGGAAGTGAACCCAGGCCAACTGGCTTTGTGAACAAGCACCTGCAATTGCTGAGCCATCATCCCAGCAGCTGAAAATATTAGTTTTCGTCTTCATTGTGGTAGACAGACCTTGAGTGACTCCCAGTCACCCTCCTCATAGTTTATAATGTCCTCTAGGGTGTGGGTTGGCCTGTGACTTCCTTTTCACCCAGACAACATGCGAGAGGGACAGCACACTGCCACGGTGACCCTGTATATTCAGAATCCACAAGCAGGACATTTTTTTTAATAGGGTCTTTTTTCACTTGTTGGCTGCCAACTTCCAAGTTGCTATGAAGTAATTACAGACCACAGGGTAAGACATTTCAGGCCGAATCTAGTTGCTCAGGATGGCCTCTCTCTTACAGGCGTGCCGAAATGAATCTTGCGGCTCACCGGAGTGGGCTTGGAAAGCAATTCATGGCCAGTCCAGCTTCCAGCTGAGACCCGAGCCCTGGATGCCACCTTGGTTGCAGCCTTTCAGAGGACTCAGGTAAGTGGCCTGTGACATCTGAACCACAGGAGCTGTGAGATGACGTGCATTGTCTCAAAGCCACAGAGCTGGAGTAATTGCCACACAGCAGGAGATTCGTTTTAGTGTCTGTGGAACTCTGGGTTATTGGTTTTTCTTTCATCACCCTGATGGCAGATCCTACCATCTTTTGCCCTCTAGGATTTCTTTTTAAAAAATATTTTTATTTTATTATTATTATTATTTATTTGCAAAGAGAGAGGGGGGATGGGCTATTTGCCTCTGTAAAGGAACTCCAAATGCACGAGCCACTTTATGCATCTGGCTTTATGTAGGTACTGGGGAACTGAACTCAGGTCCATAGGTACCTCTGAGCCATTTCTCCAGCTCCCATTATTTCTTTTTTAAAAAATACTTTTATTTATTTTCAAGGACACACACACACACACACACACACAGAGAGAGAGAGAGAGAGAGAGAGAGAGAGAGAGAGAGAGAGAGAGAGACTAGACACACCAGTACTTCCTGCCATTGCAAAGGAATTCCAGATGCATGAGCCACTTTGTGCATCTGGCTTTATGTGGGTACTGGGGAATCGAACCCAGGATGACAGACTTTGCAAGCAAGCACCTGTAACTGCTGAGCCGTCTCCCCAGCCCTCAAATAATTATCTTCTAGTGTGCAATGTATAAATTTCTCCTGGCTCATTTTTTTTTGAGGAAGAGTCTCACTCTAGCCCAGGCTGACCTGGAAGTCAGCAATCCTCCTACCTCTGCTGCCCGAGTGCTGGGATTAAAGGTGTGTGCCACCAGGCCCAGCTCACTCACACATATATAATATTTTTTAGCCTTGGTTTTCAGTGGTTTGGTATAATGTATCTATACGTCATTCTCTTTGCATATTTTTTCCTGATTTCGGTTTGTTGAGATTCTTGAAGCTATACAATTATAAATTTCACTAAATTGAAATGTACTGCTATTGTTTCTTCTCAATTTTTTTTTGTTCCATTCTTTCCTTCTTTCCTGGCCTTCTGGGATTCCCAGTATACCGGTGTTAGCTCTTTGATATTACTCCACAGGCCATTGTTTTTTTTCATTCTTTTCTACTTCTGTTCTTGAAATTTTATTTTATTTTATTTTTTGGTTTTTTGAGGTAGGGTCTCACTCTAGCCCAGGCTGACCTGGAATTCACTATGTAGTCTCAGGCTGGCCTTGAACTCACAGTGATCCTCCTACCTCTGCCTCCCGAGTGCTGAGATTAAAGGCGTGCGCCACCATGCCCGGCTTGAAATTTTATTTTTGAGACGTGCTGACCTGAAACTTCCCATGCAGCGGAGGCTGGCCTTAAACTGGTGCTCCTCTTGCCTCAGCCTCCTAAGTGCTAGGTTATATATGTGCACCATGACACTCCTCACCAGATGGTATAATTTCTCACTGACCTGTCTTTAAGTTTGTTCACACCTAGGCTCTTGTTAAATCTATTTAGTGCACTAAAATCAATTCATAAGTATTAAAGTTAAGATTGCCCATTTGGTCCTTTTCTGCCTCTTTATTGAAGTTTCCTGTGTGTTCATTTAGTCGAAGTAGTACTTGTTTTAAGATTAGTTCATGCGGGTAGAATTTGAGATGCAGCCCTTGAGACTGGCTTGCTTTACTG
>PVHP010021888.1:11360-29022 GCA_004024765.1 Zapus hudsonius
ATAACCACATAAGGCTGTGAGGAGCAGTCTACATTCAAACCACCACAGTTGGTATGGAGGTTGTGATGGTTAGGTTTTGTTGTCAACTTGACCTTCTTAGTAGTCTTGGGTGGGTCGCTGAGGATGTTCACAGGAAGTCAGCCCTCTCAGTGTGGGGCAGGATGTAAGGAGGCTCAGGGAAGCTAGAAATGAACATCCCTTCCCGGGAGGGCAGTGCAGGAAGGAACTTTCACAGACTCAGGAAGTCATCAAGTCTGGGAAAGGGTTGCCAGACCCGACCCTAAGGTTATATAAAGGGGGAGAAAATCTCTCCCTTCCCCCTGCCTGTTTGCTGTTTGCTGTACTGTCTGTGTGCTATTGGTGATGGCCTCTCTCTCTCTCTCTCTCTCTCTCTCTCTCTCTCCCTCCCTTCCTCCCTCCCTCCTTGGATCTGTCTTTCACTATTATGGAACTACCCCTGGATCTGTAACTTCAATAAGTCCTTTCCTCCCATAACTGCCTGGTTTGGAGATTCATCCCAGTGGTGTGTGGCTGACTATGATAGAGGCCTTGAAATTTATGAAATTGGCTAGGCTCAACCATATTTCACAAACTGCTTTACCTATATATTTCTTTTCGGAGTGAGTCACAAGGGAGGTTCTTGGAGGGCAGCTGTGAGGCAGAAACCATTGATAGTTCATAGCCTCTTACCTGCAGACTCATCTTTGAGCTCTCGAACACCCACGGACATCTTTCCTCCATCCCATCACATGAATGGTTTTTAGTCAGGCCGTCCTTGTTTCTCTGTGGACTGAACGAACTATTCTAATCTCTCCTCAGCCCAGGGAACATCTCTCCCAGCATGTGTTTAATTACTGTTTCTCTCCTGACTCTCATTTTGTCTGTCTCCATCTGTAATTTCTGTTTCTTGCATGTTAGGATTGCTGGATCTTTTCTCTAAATCTTTTATCTTTTCCCTCATGACTTTTATCTCATTATCTTTCTTCTCTAAGCTTTAAGATATTTATATTTGATCATCCAGGTTTCTGTTTCAGGGCTTAGCAATGACATCCTTGTCTTTAATTTACCTATTTTTTTTCTCAAAGCATTCTTGTTTTAGGTTCTGAAGTTTTTTTGTGATGCTTTTGGATATTCTTAAAGCCCAATATCATTTTCTAAAAAAAAAAAAAAATTCAGGTGTCGATTTGTCTCTTCAAGCTACAGTTCTATTGAGTAGACATGTGATCTGCTGGTCTTTCCTCACCTTCCTTTGGGAGTTCTTTGTTGAGATGATACGGTTTTCTGCTTGTTCCTGTAGATTTAGATGGTTACCTAACACCCGCTGTGCAGGGTGCCAATCACTGAAGAGATGAGCTTCTCACAAAGAGATTTTATTCATGAAGCTATCGAATGTGAGGAGTGGGAGCCCCAAGTTTCAAATCTGCCTCCCAGGATAGGGTTTAGGGCTGCTTTGGGGACCAGAAAGGAGGTAGCCTGAGATATGGGAAAAAAGGGGGCTGTAATGGAGAGCTATGAGTGTGTTAGCAAATGTCATGGGCGTGTGTTCAGAAAGTGACATTGTTAGTGTGATCTGAGTGTGGAGTTGTTAGCTTTCTGACACTGACAGGCCATCCACTGGACACCTGTGCAGGCCCAGGTAAAGGGTCAGTGGGTTCAGCCAGTTTGAGTGACACAGAGGCTATTGATAAATTCCCAACCTGTCCTCACCAAGGTGACTATATATTACATAGTTATTTCCTCCAAATTGAAACATTAAGACTCAGGAAGTCAACACAACTTTCAAGTGTCCCAAGTGCCTGAAACTTGTAAGATTCACACGCCTCTCTCCATGGTATCAGCAGTAGCCTTGGAAAGTGACTCTCCAGCCTGCCAAGTTAGTTGCCTGCAGATCCAGGAGTGAGCTCCAGGGATGCAGCTTACTTGAGTAACACCTATGCTGGGGTGGGCTTTTCAGTGATGCAGCTGCCTTCGGATCACCCCTGCTCCTCTCAGTCACCCCAGTAAATGCGTTGGTTCACTAAACTACACTTGGGTGGAATTGCTTCTTCTTGTGTCATCCCAGCTCTGCCTGGGGTGAGCAGATGTTCGTCCATGTCTCCCCAACAAGGCCTCAGAGATGTCACAGCAACTAGCAGGTGTGGGCTGCTTGTGTAGCCAAGGGACTTCTAAAATCAGGGATGGCTGCAAGGAGCTGGAGAGACAAGCAAGGCTACAGGTTACTTCAGGCTTTCTTTCATTTCAAGACCTGGCGGCTGGGATGTGTCCATAGAGATGGGCAGATTCAGAGGGTCTGTGATTTGAGGATCTGTGGCTCGTGGGAGGCTGACAGCGTCCTCTCATCAGTGTGTCCAAAGGAGGGTGGGGAGGTGGCTCAGTGGATCAGGCACTTGCTGTACAAGCATGATTACCTGAGTTCTGATCTCCAGATTCTGCATAAAGCTGGATCCTGGAGCCCTGGTGTCTGTCACCCCAGCCATCTCATTAATAATCTTGATATTACATGTTTCGCTAGTTTGTCAGTTACATGGCCTACCATCAAGGTGTCAGTGGGGACATGCTTCCTGGGAGGCTTGCAGGGCACTCTTCCTCGCCCATTCCTGGCTTCTGGTGGTGGCTGTCCATCCTGGCTGTTCCTCAGGCTGCAGCTCCATCGCTCCAGACTTTGGGTGCCTCATCATCATGCCCCCTTCTCCTCTCCTCTATGAACACTGCTCAACTGGATTGGGCCCAAACTATTCCAGGCTGACCTCAGCTACCCCATTTCTAAATAAGGTCACATTCTGGGGGGTTAGGATTTCAATGTATCTTTTTTTGGTTTTCAGGGTAAGGTTTTGCTCTAGCCCAGGCAGACCTGGAATTCACTATGTAGTCTCAGGGTGGCTTTGAACTCAACTTGATCCTTCTACCTCTGCCTCCTGAGTGCTGGGATCAAAGGTGTGTGCCACCAATCCTGACTTATTTTAAACTTATTGACTATTTTCATACATGTATATCATGTATTTTGATCACAACCCCTTCCTGTTACCTTCTCTTGTCTCACTCCTTGTTCTTTCTGATTAGTCTCTCATATATTTTGGTATCTTGTTTTTTCCCCTCCACCATCCATGTTGGAATGTCGGTGGGCCCAATATTGTGCAGGTAACAGCAGTCACTGTTATGCGATGCATGTAGTGGCCACTTCCTGTCTGATGGCAGCATTCCACAGCACTCCTCCCTATCCCTTTGTTCTTACATTCTTTCCACCGTCTCATCTGCAATGTTCCCTGAGCCTTGGAGGTTGTGATAGAGATGTCTCATTTAGCACTGAGCACATAACAGTCAGTATCTTGACAAGCATTGAGTCTCCTCATTGTGGTAGAAGAAATTTAACAAAGAAACCAGGCCCAGATGATACTCTGAGACACAGTTTCTGTTGTCCAAGCTTTACCAGGGAGACAGCATGACCCTGAGTCTCCTCCCTGTCTATGCATCTGCACCTGCTGATATCAGATTAGTGCAGCCATAGACACACACACCCCTGAGCACACAGCTTTCTGTTCTACATATGTACTTTCTTATCACTGACTGATTGCTAAGGAATTGTCTGCTTGTGTCGCCAAATTCATGTAATCTTACAAACTTGTAACCCACCAATAGTATAAAAAACTCAAAGTGATGTCAGATTGTCTTTCATACTGTCTATAAAATCCCTGAACCATCAGAGCTCAGTACTCAGGCTTTGGAAGTTATTCCCCCAAGTCCATGTAGTCCTGAATAAATTTTCTGATTCTCCACTCTATCTCTGGTGCCATTTCTGTGTGACTCAGTTTCCCGAAGCACCAGTAGTTAGTTACTACCAACTAACTACTCATGATTAGGTTCCCTTACAACTGAGAGCAGATGTTAACTGCAGAAAACCAGTAGTGACCAGTGACCTGGATCTCATCCAGATGCAAATGACAGGATTACAGCCTGAAGCCTGCAGAGTTCTATTTCACAGACTTCTTTTTACATATTTATTTGACATATTTATTGTCAATAATTAGATACATTGTGTGAGCAAATCTTGCGGTGGTATTTCACAGACTTTTGCAGTGTCATTCCAGCATTCTCTTAAAAGTGACTATAAATATTCCTCCCTCTCCTTTTCTTTTTCTTTTTTTAAACTTTCCTAAGCATGCTGCTGTTTTGCTCACTAATGGGGGAGTTAAATCGTTGACCCATGCTCACTTTCCAGGGAATTTCCAACATTTAGGAAACTGGACTTGGACAAGGGGATTCTGAGGACATGAAGCTGGATTGGATTCTCTTTCCTTCCCATCCAGTTTCATCCAGTTCCGGGCTGTCTCTTTTTCTGAGGAGACATGGTTCCTGCAGAAATCAGTGCTGGGGGGCTCTCTGCTTCTCAGACAATTAACCAGTGAGCAATGCGAGGGAACAGTGAAAGTGGCTGTTCCAGCGAAAAGCTGGGCTTTGGGGATCCGCAGGCCCTGCAGGAGGTTACTGTGCCTTCCTGGCCCTTAGAAGGCAAGAAGTTGCTGACAAGGGCTGAATGGCCCGCTGGCAAGTCTAGAATTGGGCAGAGATGTGGAGGAAGAAATCTGCTTTGTTTTTTTGATTGATTGAACAGCTTCGGGTGTAGGTCCTCGTCTTCCGCTTTGTTTGAAGCAGGGTCTCTTGTTCACTACTACAGGCTAGCTGGCCTTCCAACTTCTGGGCAAGACTCCTGTCTCCAGCTCCCTTCATTCGTCCCACCCTAAGCCATCTCATCAGCACAGAGAATATCATTTTGCTTAAATGTGGATCATGGGCCCCTCTCGATGGGCGAATTAAAGAAATTAAAGAAAGCATGCAAGTCTGGGCGAGGGTGCAGGACCTGGAGCACAAACATGGGTGGTTTTCTTTCCTGGACTGCATGCTTTTGTGCAGCACACACGTACGATGGCAGCGAAGGCACCCTCTCCCCTCTGGCGGGAAGTGGGTGGGGTGTGCCAAGAGCAGGATGGAAGGAGAGGCACGCCAGGAGGCTGAGTGGCTCTGTTTGATCCTGCTGTTTTCTCCACGAAGATGGCAAGATAGGCTCAGAACAAGGTCAGAGATTTGGCGGGAGAGGCAGGCATGAACAGCCTCTGGGAGAAGGCAAGGGGGCAGGCTGGAAGTCAGCATTGCTGGCCAATGTCAAGGCCCCATAGACTTCTCAGGGCAGGAGGCAGGGGTGGAAAAAGGAAGAGAACGGCTTGCTCACTGGGCACGTGGACCATCAGGAGGTGCTGGTTGGGAGGGAGGGGTCCACGTGTGGTTGGAGGTAAGACATCCATAGAGGCTTGCGTCCATCACACGGAAGCTAGTCCCTATCCAAAGCACTTTGTATTTGGTTTGTGATGGTTACTTTCCCTCAGCTGAGGAGCAAAGCAAAGAGCAGAAAGGTTAAGTGACTTACTCAAAGTAACACAGCCAGTAAGTGACACAGCCATGACCTGAACGTGGGTCATCTGACTGTGGAAGATGTAGAAGGGTGAACTAGGTCCCACCTCCGCATCTTTCAGATGTCCGCTTCCCTTTCCCCCTTTTTTCTCCTTCCTTCCTTCCTTCCTTCCTTCCTTCCTTCCTTCCTTCCTTCCTTCCTTCCTTCCTTCCTTCCTTCCTTCCTTCCTTCTTTCCTTCCTTCCTTCCTTCCTTCCTTCCCTCCTTCTCTCCCTCTTTCCCTTCTTCTCTTCCTCATCTTCCTCCTCCTCCTCTTTTTTTTGAGGTAGGGTCTCACTCTAGTCCAGGTGACCTCTCTCTTGTAGTCCCTCATACCTCTGCCTCCTGAAGTGTGCCCCACCACACCCAGCTCCTTTCTTTCCTCTTTTTTCTTTTCTTTGCTCTTTCTCCTCCTCCTTCTCTTCCCTCCTTTTCTTTTCCTTCCTGTCAGATTCCTACGCTACAGTTCCAAGTGTCACAGAACTCACTAATTAAGCCTAGGATGACCTCAAATGCCTGGCAATCCTCCTGCCTCAGCTTCCTGCGTGCTGGGATTACAGACATGAGCTCCATACCTGGCCCCTTTGCAACTTCTCTAGCTGGGGTCTCTGAGGTCATGGAATGAGTTTCAAGGACTGGGTATGGTGACATTTTTAAACATCTAAACGGCAACCATTATTCTGTTGAGTACACATGTTCTTAGTTCCTAATCCATGGGTGCTTAGGGAGGACCTGGGGAGCTTGCAAGATTCGTTTTCTGTTCCAAGTTGAGATACCCTGGAGGACTGGAGCCACCAGAGGCTGGAGTCCATGTGTGACATCCATCTTCACTCACTGGTATGGGGACCTTTAAATTTCCAGGCCCTCTCTGTACATGTAGAGCCTTCCACCTCAAAGAAACCAATTTGTCTGTTCCATTTTTTTTTCAATTTAGGAAACACACCCAAATCAACTTTATTACCATCCCAGCCATTTTCTAGAACACAGCATTTCCCTGTAGCGATGAGCCTTGCAGGAGGAATGAATCCATAATCACCCTTCTTTGGGAACGAGGTCGATTTCCAATGACTAATAATGGAATAAAGAAAGCATTAACACCCCAGCATCCTGAGGAGTCCTAGAGGGAAATGGTAAAGGAAATTTGACCTGATGGAAACATCTTTTTTTTTTAAAGGGGCTTTCTTATCCCCCCAACATAAAACTTCACTTTAAGATCCAGGCATAGTAGCTCACGTCTTTAATCCCAGCACTCAGGAGGCTGAGGTAGAAGGATCAGTATGAGTTCGAGGCGAGTGAGGATACAGAATGAGTTCCAGGTCAGCCTGCCTCTAAAACAACAAAAAACAAAAAAAAGTAGGTTGGTTTAATCAGCAAGTCTTCACTTAGGGCGTTGACTACAGAGCTAATCACACATCCAGCCAAGCTGCGGTCTTGCACACATTTACTATGGGCCAATTTAGTGAAAGGTCTGAGTCAGTGGGAAGTGGATGGTTTTGTAACTCTGACAGGCTTAATTTCCTTCAACTCAGAGTGAGCTGAGAAACTCATTCTTTTACCTTGAGAGTCCAGGGAGTGGCCGGCGATCAAGGAGACGATGGCTTAATTGGTTTCGTGAAATTTATCACCACTCCTGGATGTTTATTCTGTTTGGGAGGGGCTCATCTCCACCGATGTTGGTATACCTGATGAAACAGTCATATGTCCTTTACCTTCAATCTCTGTGGCCATCACTGCTCGGCAGATGACACCCTGATGTGGAAGCCAAGGCCTGAAGTGGACGGTGCCTTGGTTATGATTTCAAAGCTGAACTGTAGCTGGAGCTGTGATACCCAGTCTAGTGTCTTTGGGATTCTGCCTAAGAACTTGACCTTGTTGAGAAAGAAGGGCTGGGAGTCTAGCTAGCAGGAAAGCGCTTGCTTAGCATGTAACAGTGCCAACGACGGATTTGGCCCTTATCTTATCATCTACCAGGTTTCGTTCTAAACTGCTTAGATCCTCTTCTATTTTTTCAAATATTTTATTTATTCATTTTCAAGCAGAGATACATACACACACACACACACACACAGAGAGAGAGAGAGAGAGAGAGAGAGAACCAGGGCCACCACCTTGTGAGTCTGGCTTATGTGGGTACTGGGGAATTGAACCAGGGGCCTTAGGCACTGGAGGCAAGTGCCTTAACCGCTGAGCCATCTCTCCAGCCCAATCCTCTTCTATTTAAACCCATCATAGCCTTGTGATGACAACTGTTCCCAGCTTCTATAGAACAGGGAAACCAAGGCCCTGAAGCAAACATGCCTAGCAGACATTCCACAATTCCTCTGCTCCCAATTATCCTTAGTATCTTAGGAAATTTTTCATGGTGCTCAGCATTAAGACCCAAACAATTATCTAGTCGTTTTGTTTCAATAGTTAGGTCCTAAACAGCTCACCAGTCTTTTGAAAGAAGAACTTGAGCAGGAGAGATTTCTCAGTGGTTAAGGTACTTGCTTGCAAAGCCTGACAGCCAAAGTTCAATTCCCCAGTACCCACCCAAGCCAGATTTACAAAATGGTACATGTCTGGAGTTCATGTTGCTGTGTTTCTTTCGAACATTTAAAGTAACTACGGTACCTCATGCTGCCAGAGTGTGTTGCAGAACCCAGGCAAGGTCTCATTGGATTGAACAGTCTTTCTTTGCCATAACAATGTACTGAGTGAACAACTTAAATGATGGACTCTGTGTGTGTGTGTGTGTGTGTGTGTGTGTGTGTGTGTATACACACATGTCTAATATGTCTAGCTACCTATCTGTGTAGGATATATATTAGTTCAGTAGTCTAGCGTTCCTTAATTCTTGTGCCAGAAAGGTTGGGTTCTGGCAAGGACTGTCTTTCTGCTTTGCAGACAGCCACTGTAGTGGCTTGAATCAGATGTTTCCCATAAACTCATGTGTTTTGAATGCTTAGTCCCCAGCTGGTGGCAATTTGGGAGGTTGAGCCATGCTGGAGGAGGTGTGTTGCTGGTGGTGGGCTTTGAGGTGTTATAGCTGTCCCCTGCCACCATTAAGCTTCCCCTCAAGAATGTAAGCCAAAAATCAAAACTTTCTTCCAATCAGCTGCTTTTCCTCAGCCACAAGAAGGTAACAGCAACAGTCTCTTCATTGTTGTGCCCTTCCATGTAACCTCTTCTCACAAGGCTACTGATGAAGCCCAGCGAGAGGCTCCACCCTCATGGTCTCATCTAACTTCAGTCACTTCCTAAGGGTCATCTTCAAATACCATCACATCGACAATAAGGGCTTCAAAATAGGGCCATGTGTATTTGTGTTATTCAGTGCATTAACAGGCCACGGGGAAGATCTAATGAGAACAGACTGCAACTCAAGCAGTCTTGAGTCTGAGCTGTGACTTGTGGATCCCACCCACATTCTGGCTCTTTCAGAAGCAGGCCATTCCTTCAGCAGACTTTTGAGAGCTGCTGCCCTGTGCTAGGCTGAATGGGGAAGGGACCAAGATGAATTGGCCCTAGGACTTGGTTTTCAATCATCTTGTCACATGGGGAAATCCCTGGATTTTATCTACAAGAAAGATGGAGCGGGAACTGGGCCGAGGGCTCAGGGGGTAAGAGCACTTGCCTCACAAGCAAAAACAACTAAGAGGGTCTGAGATGATCCAAGTTTGATTCCCCAGCACTCACACAAACAGCTGGCTATGGCTATGAATGTTTCAACAGGTATCTCGCCCCCTCTGAAAGCTGCTGTGGACAGAGGGAGTGAGTTGGACCAGTCTGGGATAAAGGACTTGGTGCAGGGAACAGGTTGAGGACTGTGTCACTGAAGAAATGTCCCGTCCCAGAGAGACCTTCAAAGGGACTGAGCCACCTCTGCAAAGGAATGACTTAGGAAGCTGTGCTTCTCACTTTCTGTCACTGCCCCCATTGTCACTGTGGACTCAAGTGTCCACAGTGCCTGCCATGTCTCACAAGACAACACTGCTGTTGTCTCAGGCTGAAGTTGCCTGGAAATTGATCACTTGGGTTCATGGTAAGTGTTTAGTTTGGCGCTACTTGTCAAGATCAAGGGTAATGTGTGAGAGCAGAGGCTTCTGTCTGAGAGGCAAGTGGTGCTTGGCCCCTCAATGAGGTGGAGGGTGGACATCTGACACATCTCACTACTGCCTGAGGGTCCTCTGCAGAATGCTTATCCTACTTTGATCTTCTCATCACATTTGTGGGTGGCTCCTGACTGCTTTCTAGAGAAAACCTACACCCCCACACTTGGCATCGAGTTCACCTGTGGCCTCTGGCCTCATTTCTTCCCAGAGGCCCTGGGATCTCATTATCTTGGGTCACACACACTTCTCTGAAAATACCGTCCTCTATGCTTGCCTAGCTTTATGCATGGTATTAGTTACCTTCTTGTATCTGGGACAAAAATATCAATTTAAGGATAAAGATTACAGATCCATGTTACAGTCCATATGGCAAGGAGGGCAGGACGGCAGGTGCTCGAGTCATCTGGTCACATTCAGCACAGGGTAGAAGAAGGAGGAGGAGTAAGAGCAGGAGAAGAATAAAAGGAAGAGGAGAAGGAGAAGGAGGAGAAGAGAGATGGATGTTGCTGCTCAGCCAGCTCTCCTTTTTATTTTATTTTGTTTTTGTTTTTGGAGGTAGGGTCTCGCTCTAGCCCAGGCTGACCTGGAATTCACTATGTAGTCTCAGGGTGGCCTTGCACTCACAGCATTCCTCCTATCTCTGCCTCCTGAGTGCTGGGATGAAAGGCGTGCACCACCATGCCCAGCTCCATTTTATACTCTAGAATCTCAGCCCATGGAATGGTGCTGCCCATAGTTAAAGTGGGTCTTCCCACCTTAATTAACCTCATCAAGATAATCCCTCACAGACCTGCACAGAGGCTAACCTAATCTAGGTAATCCCTCACAGGTGACTCTAGGTCTTGTCAAGTTGACAATCAATACAGTCCCTTATACTCATGCTGTTCCCTCTACCTGGCTTTATGCATCCTTCTTTTTCTACCTGGTCAGTTCTATTCTTCCAGATCTAGCTCTCTTTTGCTGGAGAGAGCTTTAAGCAACAACCCCGCATTTAGCTCACAGTTTAGTTTGTCATCCTGGCCTGGGCTCTGCTGGGTGGTTTTCTGGCCTAGGCTGGCTAGCTCTGTATGTGGATCTGCAGTCTACTGGGAGGCTGCTCTGAGACTGGCTGGTGACTGGTGGCTGGGCTCAACACCTGAACTGATGGGGCGTGTCATGGTTTGATCCAGGTGTCCCCCACAAACAAATGAATGTGTTCTCAGTGATCAATGCTCAGCTGATGGCAAGTTTGGGAATTAAAACCTCGCTAGAGCTGTGTTGTCAGGGGCGGGCTTATGGGGGTTATAAGCCAGCTTTCCTTTGCCAGTATTTGGCACACCTTCCTGCCACTGTTTCCAGTGCTGTGGTGGAGGTGATGTCCACCCCTCTGCTCATGCTATCATTTTCCCTGCCAGGATGGAGTCTCCCCGGAAGCCAAATAAACCCATTCCTCCACAAGCTGCTTTTGTTTGGGTTCTTTCTGCGTAGCAACTAGAAAACTGACTGTGACAGGGCGGGTCTTTCTTCACATGGCTTCCCACAGTCTCCCACTCTCCAGCCTGCCACTCTTAGATTTCTTCCCAGGTGAATTCCAAGAACTTCAAAGAGGAGAAGCCCCACCTCCCCAGGGCTTGTTAGCATCCTTTTGGTTGAGGAAAGTCATCTGACTGAGCCCAACTTCAGGGGATATTGAGGGTGCAGACAAAGGGAGGGAAACAGGGGAGAACAACTTGCTGGCAGTTGTGCAAATGCCAACAGTGCGACATGACACATGACAAGATGCTCCACTTAAGTGTTTTTATGCCTCACTAAGTTATGAACTTTCAGATGCCTCAGTTTCCCTAGAGGCAAGCACAGAACACATGCTCAGAAATTATTAACTAATTATTAACTGTGAGGACAACCTGGGCTGTTGGGTCAAGGTAATGGCTAGAGAAGGTATAGCTTGTGGCGGGTCAGGGAGGAAAAAGGGTGGAGGACAGAGAGAATCTTTTAAAGCTTTTTTTTTTTCTTCAGCCTCCCAAGGTTGTAGTTTGTCCCAGAGAATCGGGTCTGATTCAGCCAGTCTGGTCTCCACCTTTAAATGTTGGGAACTGCATAAATCAGCACATTTTCCTCAAACCAGAGTCTATATACAGCACACCAGGCTGCTTGCCATAATTAGGCCTCCAGCAATGATTGTCTTTGCTCCTTGGGGTTTATCACCGCCTCCCAGGGGAAGGGGAGGGGTGCGATCCTGATTTATGATGCTGTGTGCAAAGTTAAATAGGAGAAGTCTGAGACATGGGTGCAAATGGCCTCCCTGGCCTGTGGGTTTCCCCCCTCCCCACTCCAATATCATCTGCACTGAGTGTCAGTGTGTGTGTGTGTGTGGGGCTAATGTATCCCTCTATTCCACATTACTCATTCCTCCCTATCTCCTCCATCTCCCTGAACATATCCTCCCTTGGTCCTATGAACCTAGGGCTGCACACACACTGGGGACAACTCACTTCTGAGAGGAAGTACCCAAAGGGCAATGAACAAGTCATATATGCTGCTGCCTCAGGGCCATTTAACCAAGGAGTTCTGGGGTCCCAGGGAACCGCAGCCTGGTCTAGGAGGGGGATGGCTGGAGGTTCGGTATGTGGTTTTTTGTTTTCAGCTTTTTTGCATTTTGGCAAAGAGCATGGCCACCTGAAGGCCAGAGAAAGATGTCTCAGCCTGCTTAGTTGAGCCTATGGGGGCTTTCCTGGGAATGCACAAACTAGGGCTGCATGGCAGCACTGGGAACCTAGCCCTGTTGAACTGCCACCAGGACTGGGCCTTCCCAGGTCCCATGAGTCCAGCCAGTGGAGCCAAGCTGCTTGGAATTCTGGAAGCAAGAGTCATCGGCCCTCACATTTGCAAATCTCTTTATTGAACTGAAGTGAAGGCTTTCTATCTGTGTCTTCTTGGATCCTACTGCAGACCAGTGGGACACAGGACAGGCGGCTGCAACTCCCACTGACCTGGTCAAGGAGCTGAGGCTTAGAGCCATAGGTAGGAGAGTGCCAGAGGCCCAGCCATCCATGTGGAGCAGAGCCTGATCCCTGTCCTTGAGTTTCAGACTCAATCTCTCCTGCCCTATGGTGGTTTGAACATAAAATCTTCCCTCATGTCTCCCGTGTATTTTGAATACTTGGTCCCCAGCAGATGGTAATTTGGGAGAGTTGTGAGGCCTTTGGTAGGTGCGGTTTTACTGGATGAGGTGTGTCTGATGGACCCACTGGGCGTTCAGTGCTAGCTCCCTCCTGCTGCTCCGTCCTGTTGCTGAGGTGTGAAGATGTGAGCCGGTTGCCTGCTCTGCTATGCTTTCTCCACCACGATGAAACTTCCCCTCCAAACTGTAAGACTTTCTCTCGGAAACTGCTCTGGTTGGGTGTTTTGTCCCAGAAATGAGAAGGTCACTGCACACCTCCCCCCACCCCAAGGCATTTGGGCTGGAACCAGGGCCTTGTGCATGCTAGGCAAGCGCTCTACCACTGAGCTACACCCTCAGCCCTAGACTAGAATCAGTCTATGCCTTGCACCTATAGTTATCAGAACACATACCCACTGGTGGAGATTGCAGCTGTTTTCTGGGTTTTGTAATTTTTGCGGACAACATGGCCACCAGCACCCTTGGAAAGACAGTAGCATGCGGTGGTATCAGACCGGCACCTGGTCCCATTGTGGACCTGCTCCTAAGCATGAACCTCAGTTCCTCTTTTATGCACAAGGATAACACTGTCCCCTGCATGAGATATTGAGTAATGAGTATGTGAACAGATGTTGAAGGTAGTGGTGATGGCGAATGATGTCCACTTCTGGTCTATGTCAGTTTCGTCCCTGTGGAATATTCTGGTTTACGCAGCTTTGCTGGTCTGAGGCAGCATCTCTGCACCTCACATATCCTGAGACCCCAGCTACAGTTAGTCATTTTAGGTTTGAGCTCATTTATGCCTTCTAGTGTTCTTTGTGTACACTCGCCCTCCAGCTGACCACAGAGATAAATAATACTAATAATATGTCTAGTTTGGCCTTTATACTGAGGTCCAGACTTGTGTTTATTCTACTTGCTGTGTTTTCAGTAAATAGCTGGATGAGGTGGTACACCCTGGAATACCCTAGATCCAGCAGTTGGGGTATAGACACAGGAGGATGGAGATTTCAAGGCCATCCTGAGCTACAAAGGAAGACCCTGTCTCTAACCCCCTCAAATCCTACACCTGTCCCATTTCTCCATCTCTCTTACTTAGTGTCGGAGTCAGCCACACACCGCTGGGATGAATCTTCAAACCAGGCACAATTTGGGGGAGGAAAGTATTTATTGAAACTGCAGATTGAGGGGAAGTTCTGTAACAGTGAAAGAGGCTGGCTTTCTTTCACAGGTCTGAGCAGAGAGAAAAACTCATCACCTACACCACACACAGAGAACAGGGAACTGGCAGGGGGGGACAAAGAGAAAATTTCTTTCCCTTTATATAGCCTTAGGATGGGGTCTTACAACCCTTTCCCAGACTTAATGGCTTCCTGAGTCTCTGGAATTTCCTTTCTGCACTGCCCACACAGGAAAGGATGTTTACTTCCAGCTTCTTTGAGCTTCTTTACATCCTGCCCCTTGCTGAGAGGCTGCCTTCCTGTAAACATCCTCAGAGACCCACCCAAGATAATTAAAAAGATCCAAGTTGACAACAAAACCTAACCATCACACTTAGTTTAGGCCATCTTCATTTCTGTTGCTCCATTTCAACTTATTTTTTAAATTATTTATTTAATTCATATGAGAGAGAGAGAGAAAGATAGACAAGACACATTATGGGTGCCTCACTTTCAACTTTTTAAAATGTACATTTTACTTGTTTACATTGTATCTTTCTGTTTTATGATATATGTATATATTTTGGATTTTCAAGGTAGGGTCTTGCTTTAACCCAGGCTGACCTGGAATTCACTATGTAGTCTCAGGGTGGCCTCAAACTCACAGCAATCCTTCTACCTCTGCCTCCCAAGTGTCTGCTAGGCAAGTGCTCGACCACTGAGCTACACCCTTAGCCCTAGACTAGATTTTAATGGTATCAGTCTATACCTTGCACCTATAGTTATCAGAACACATCCCCACTGGTGGAGATTGGAGCTGTTTTCTGGGTTTTGTATTTGTTTCAGACAACGTGGCCAGGGATTAAAGGTGTGTGCCACTACGCCCGACTCAGAAATTCAGTTTTCCACCCCCCATTTCTAATCTTCATTATTTCATATTTTTCATCTGCTGTACTTTCTGTTTGTCCTATTTCTCCTGTATTGATTTCAAAATGTCTCCTTGCTGGGAGTGCTAGCATATGCCTTTAATCCCAGTGTTTAGGAGACTGAGGTAGGTGGATCATCTTGAGTTTGAGGCCAGCCTGGGCTAGAGTGAGTTCCAGGTCATCCCAGGCTAGAGTGAGATTCTACCTTGGAAAAATAGGGCCGGGCATGGTGGCGCACACCTTTAATCTCATCACTCGGGAGGCAGAGATAAGAGGATTGTTGTGAATTCCAGGCCAGCCTGAAACCATATAGTGAATTCCAGGTCAGCCTGGGCTACCTTGAAAAACCAAAACAACAACAAAAAAGTCTCCTTATAGGTCAACTAATGAATGCATAAGTAATCTTTACATTTGCATAGTGGAATTCTACTCAGCAACAAAAAGGGAGAAGCTACTGCTCCATCCAAGAGGAACAACTCTTAGGAGCATTATAAAGTGAAAGAAACCACACACCATAGGCGATCTAAACTCATGTCACCATTCATACAATGGAAAAAAACTATGAATAGACAAATAGACAAGAGGTTGTCAGAGGCTAGTGTCAGAGAAAGGGTTTGCTAGAAGGAGAAAGAGCAAACAGGCCAGAGGATACAGTATATATGTTCTGGTTGTGGGGGTTTCATGACCGTATACAGTTGCCAACATTTATAGACTGCTGTAGTTAGAAAAGGTAGACTTTCTTTCCCACATGTAATTCTGTCTCACTTAAAGCAAAACTTTTGGTCATCACATGGAATTACACGATCCGTTCCCTCCCCCAAGATTTTCCCAGAATTCTTCCCCCACATGTGCAGAGTGCACTGCTTTGATTTCTTTGGGTTCCCGATGAAAGTTCTCCTCATCACCCTGATGTTGCAGAAATTAATTTGTTAACTATATGTCTCCACAAGGGCAGGGACCATGTCCGTTTTGTTCATTGCCATATCTTCTTTAATGTGTAAATTGTTTTTAGGAACCTTCTGACAGGCAGAACTCAATACACCCCAGAAGAGTTAATGACGTCATTGAGACTAGATTTTAGAGCAACAGTGTACAACAGAATAGGCACTGCACATAGAATTCAAAATTTTCAGTGGGCATATTAAAAAAGTAGAAAGGAACAGATAAAATTAATTTATAATAATATCATTAAATTAACCTCATTATTTCAGCATGCAAACAATATAAAATCATTAATGTGAATTTTTAAATTACTTTTTCACCTGGAGTCATTGAGATTGAAATTATATTTTACATTTGTGGCCCACCTCACATTTGGACTAGTCTCTTTGCAGGCGTGTGTGTGTTGACCTCCTCTGGCTAGCACACCTCCAGAGAGAGGATGGACTTATTCCAGAGTCGAATTTAGGGTGGCTTTCCCCCAGGGCCATCTCACTTGGGGAAAGTGTTCTGAATCAATAATGAATCTCTAAGACTCAACAGCTTCCCAGCACTCCGGAAGCTGAGGCCGGAGGATGTTGAATTGTAGGACAAACTGGTCTACATAACGAGATCCCACCTCAACAAATAAGCCCTACACAACAGCAAAAACGAGCAGCGAATGATACAATTAGAATGTTCACAATGAGATATTGGCTCTAAGGAGCAGTCATTAGTGTCTGCTGACATGATCATGAGAAAAGAGGCAGGTGTGCCAGGCCATGAAGGACCCTTTGAGGTAGAGTCACAGAGGATGAGCTCTAACTGATGGAATGTAGACATTGGAAAATCTGAAGGACACTTGAATTGACCTCAAAATCCAGGCTGTGACACATCAGGACAAATGGTTGGAGCAGATAAACAACTGAAGTACAAGAAATGATAAAGATCTGGGGATGAGTGGTCAAACGCTTTCAAAGCCTGATGGTGGGGGGGGTAGGGTGGAGCATGATGGCGGATGAATAGCAGCCTCACCAGGACTCTCTCCATAAAGGTTTGATTTTCCAGCTGGGATCCAAACCCCGGACCCCAGCTGGCCCTGAACCCAAGCCTACCCTCTCCCCAGCTCCGGCACCAGCCCAGACAGGGTTCCCCAGCAGCTTTCTGCTCTGCAGAGGAACAGAGAGCCACTCTTCCCCCACCCCAAACTCCCGCCATCACCATTGTCTCTTCGCAGGAGCTTCCAGAGCCCTTGCCAGCTGAGCACCTATCCCTCCTGGGGGCCCCCTCCCTCCAGCCAGTGCCCGATCCTTGGGCTCACTTCTCTCCGTGAACCCCCCCACCCCACAGGCAGATGCGCTTCTATAGCAAACTGACCTAGCTCACTTCCGGAAGCCCACTCAGGACCGCAGCTGTGGGCGGGGCCAAGCCTCTGGCAGATACCTGGGAACTGCTGCCACTGCTGGGAGGGCAGAGGCCAGTTCAGGCAGGGACCACAGGCCACTACCGGGAGGGCACAGGTGACTTTGGCGGGCACCAGGGACCGTGTGCCACTGAAGAGAGGACACAGCAAAGTGGGCTGAACAGCACTCCCCAGGGTGCCTGAGTCCCACTCCCCTACCTGGACATGGGCAGAAACTAACAAAAAAACGCCCACAGAAATCAAAGACGGAACTCCCCAACTCAGGGCCCCTAGTCCCATTATGGAACAGGAAAGTGGAAAGGAAGTGGAGACAACAAATATACAATCCCAAAGAGAGAATAATATGACTCCTGACCACAATTGCAATGCAAACATGAAGCAGTTAATGGCTGATATGGAAACTATGAAAAAAGACATGAATGAGATGAAGCTCACCAACACAAGCATAGACTCCAGACTGAATTTAATGGAGAGAAATATGAATGAATTCAGAAACACATTAAGTGAATTGAAGGTGAACCAACTATGGGAGGAGCTAGACAATCAATTGATTAAATTTG
>PVHP010021889.1:0-28971 GCA_004024765.1 Zapus hudsonius
GAAGAAGAGAAGGAGGAAGGAAGGAAGGAAGGAAGGAGGAAGGAAGAAAGGAAGGAAGGAAGGAAGGAAGGAAGGGTTAATGGAAGCTGAGAAGGTAGAAGCGCAGGAAGTGGTTTCCTGGAACAAAAGGAGGTGTGCCCTTGAACAGAGAAGGCTGAAACTAGGTAGAGATGCTTACTGGCAATGGGCTTAGCTAGGTCCAGGGGAGCGAAAGCACATCCCCTGGGTGCCTCTCCTGCCCTCACCCATCCTACTGAGAAAGCGAAACAAAGCGATGGCTCTGCAGCCGTTCAGGCATCGAAGCCCCCAGGAGTGTTAAGTGCCAGGCAGTGCAGGTAGCCCTAACGCTGACCATGTGAGGCCCAAGGGTATGTCATTCCCCACTCTAGCCTGTTTCCTTTTCTGTAGTAGCAGGGGTCCAGGCTAGATGGTCTCCAAAGCCCGTTGGGCTCTCATGCCCTGCCTTAATTTAGGCTCCAGGGAAATCAGGGTCTACAGGAGTTCAGCCTCTCCCAATTAGGGGCAGGGTGCCCTATGACAGACAGAGCTGGGCCCTGGGCCCACTGGAGACCGCAAGAGCCCTCCAGAGAGGAGGGAGAAAGCTGACTCAGACCCTGCAGGACACAGCCAACCTTGCCCCAGGCTGCCCTGTGCGTGACTCTGGCTTGGCCCAAAACTAGCATATGAGACATTTCCTTCCGTTGAACCATTTCAGGTCTTAATTCGTGGGTCTTTTGCTTTAGCCATTATTGCAGTCCAAGATGACAGACCCCTGCTTCACACCCATCATATCCGGGGGCTTGTAACTGATGCCCTCGGTGACTTCCCATGGGTATAGCATTGTAGGGGAGGTGAGTTAGCATTTCCTGGGGTGAAACTGGCCAAATGTGGGATGGGAACTGGTCTACAGAACTGACTCTTCATCTTAAGAGGCATTTCAAAGAGTTTACAAGTCAGTTCCAAGAAGTGGAACCACCAGTAACCTTTATTTATTTTTAATTTTCTTTCTTTCTTTCTTTTCTTTTCTTTTTTTTTTTTTTTTGGGGTTTTTCGAGGTAGGGTCTCGCACTAGCCCAGGCTGACCTGGAATTCACTATGCAGTCTCAGGGTGGCCTTGAACTCACAGCAATCCTCCTACCTCTGCCTCCAGAGTGCTGGGATTAAAGGTGTGCGCCACCACGCCCAACACCAGTAACCTTTAAGAGTGATCAGTCTGGGGGCTTGGGAGATGGCTCAGCAGTTAAGGAGCTTCCCTGAAAAGCCTAATGACTCCGGTTCAATTCCCCAGTAGCCACATAAAGCCAGATCCACAAAGTGGCATCTGGAATTTGTTTGCAGCGGCTAGAGGCCCTGATGTGCCCATCTTCTCTGTCTCTCTTCTCTGCTTGCAAATAAATTAATTTTTAAAAAACTGTCATCCTGGGTTCAATTGGATCTGGTGTTTGTTTGCAGTGGCAAAAGACCCTGGTTGTGCACATATACATACACATATATGCAAATAAATAAAAATGAAAATAATTTTAAGATGGGCACGCCTTTAATCCCAGCACTTGGGAGTAGAGGCAGGAGGATAGTTGTAAATTTGAGGCCACCCTAAGGGTATATAGTGAATTCTAGGTCAGCCTGGGCTACAGTGAGACCCTACCTCCAAAAATAAAACCAAGCAAAACAGCTCTTTTATTTTGTTTTTTCGAGGTAAGGTCTCGCTCTAGTCCAGGCTGACCTGGAATTCACTATGTAGCCTCAGGGTGGCCTTACATAGTGAGTTCCAGAGACTACCTCAGAACAAAACAGTACGAAAGAGAGCTGGGGGATACAGCCCAGTGGTGTTTGCCTAGCATGTGATAATAAATCCTCAGCACATACACACATACTTAAATTTATAAAGCATCTTCTCAGAGATAACTGACCTTGTAAGTTCTAAACGGAGGTTTATTAACCTGGTGTGCTGTGGCTCTGAGATTCAAATCTTGGTCTTTCCCTCCAAGTCTGCAACCTCTTAGGAGCTATCCCATGGGGCTCAGTGAGCTAAATGGACTTCCCAGAGCAACAAGAAACGGAAAGTCTAAAAGGCTTGGGGAAGTCGGAAAAGAATGCTCAAGGACCAAATCGGTCTAGGAGGAAATGTGGGTGACACGAAAGGACCCCCTCAGAGGGACCAGATCTCCCACTTAGCCACATCCCCACACTTGGGCTCCTAGAGATTTAGTTCCCGCTACCGATCGATGCCTAGGGAAGGAAAAGCTTGACAAGAACCCTTCTTCCCTCCCTATTCCTGATGGCCACAAGGGGGAACCTTCCATCTGGCAGTAGGGGCCCTAGGGAATGGGGCTGGGCAAAGGGCCAGGCTGTCAGTTCCCATCACAGGCACACAGTCCAGCATGAGTCACCACACCCGCAGCCAGGTGAGTCATGCAGCGGATGGACACTCTGAGGACAAGGCAAAAGGTGGCTGGGCACTGGAGGCTAGAGTGGGGCCATTTCTATCGCTGACGTAGGGTCATTCTTTAATAGGCTCGCTATTCTAGCTCCAAGTCCTCCCTGGAATCCTGGATCCTGTAAGCCTAGGCAAGATCTGTGCTTCTAAGCTGATCACCCTTCCAACTGCTCGGATGGCCAGAGGCCTGCTGATGCTTGTCTAATTGCCTTGCACAAAGTCAAGATGGTAACAGATGCAGGGAGCACCTGGAAGGTTGCTACACTAGAGTCAGCGGACTTGTGAGGGAAATGCCCCGAGTTAGTATACTGTTTGGGGATACGCACATATCCCATGGGTCATAACTGGTAAGAAAGGGGGTTGGAGAGATGGCTCAGAGGTTAAGGTGCTAATGACCAGAGTTCGATTCCCCAGGACCCATGTAAAGCCAGATGCACAAAGTGGCACCTTCATCTGGAGTTCCTTTGCAGAGGCTAGAGGACCTGGCATGCCCATTCTCTATCTCTGCTTGCAAATAACATAGATGGTAAGAAAAGCAGGAGAATAAGAGTGTTAGTCAAGCATGGTGGCTCACTACTGTAGTCCCAGACTTTGGAAACTGAGGCAGAGAGGGTACTTCAAGTTTGAGGTCAGTTTGGGCAGCAGGGTGAGACTCTTGTCTCAAAACAACAAAAAGATGATAATCTCTTGGGATATATGTATTAGGGAGAGGTGCTCAAGGGATCCCAAGGCTGGGTACCGATTCAAAAGTATTCAGAGTTAATACTATTGAAACTGCAGATCTATGTCTATTTGGCACATTTCACAACAAAATATACTAAGAAAAACAAACTGGACTAAGTCTTGGCCTCAGCACTTGCTAGATGAGTAACCCTAACTCTCAGACGTTTGTGGCCCCTATGACAGACTGTCCGTCTCAGAGCTCCTCCCTCAACCCCAGCTTTTCTTCAAAGGACCCTGCTCTCCCCAGGGACCCAGTCTGGCTCCTAGAGCTCCCCCCCCCCACACTGGCCGGTCTCCTCAAGCCCCAGCGGGCACAAAAGCCCTTCTGCCACCAGCTTCTCTCTCTGTTCCACCTTTCTGTCCAGACGCGCATGAACACCCTCTCTCATTTTTTTTCTTCTCCTTTACTCTCTTTTCCTTCTCCGATTGCCCCTTCCGGCATCAACATCCAGCCGGAAGCGGCAAGGGACCGGACAGGCATTCTACACCTGCAGCAGCAGCAGCCCCTCCCCCACCCCTTCTCTTAAAGCTATAGAGCCACTCCAGTGGGGGCAAACTAATCAAGTATTTTTTTTTAAATTTTTATTTATTCATTTCAAGCAGAGAGAGAGAGAGAGAGAGAGAGAGAGAGAGAGAGAGAGAGAGAGAGAGAGAGAGAGAGAGAGCACACCAAGGCCACCACCTTGTGGGTCTGGCTTATGTGGGTCCTGGGGAATTGAAACCGGAGCCTTAGGCACTGGAGGCAAGTGCCTTAACCTCTGAGCCATCTCTCCAGCCCAATAAAGTATTTTTTTATTTATTGATAATACCCGTCTAGTCTCGGACCCTCCTTCTCAGAACCCTCTCCACCCCCCACAAAAAACCTGACAACAATGTTTATGAAAGCAGGGTGTGGTTAGCATACACCTCCCCCCTGTGGGTTTTTAGAGGCAGTCTTACTCAAACCCAGGCTGACCCGGAATAGTCTCAGGTGGCCTTGAACTCAGCGACCCGCCCACCTCTGCCTCCCAAGTCCTGGGATCAAAGGCGTGCCTCACGTGCTCAGCTCTGACTGCAGTGGTTCAGCCCTGGACTAGAGGGAGACTCGACCCCGAACAAACTGACGTCTCTGAAAGAGCTCTGCGTGCCGTAAAACGCTGAGCTTTGGTGAGGCTTCCAAATTGGGACCTTCTGGACAAAGGCTTGGTAATCAGGATGCGCTAAGTCTGTTGAAGACGCTTGCATCCTATGGGACAAGGAGGCCGGTTGTTCGCCTCGAGAACAGCCTTAGGACTTCGCCCTCAAGGGTGGCGGGAGAGTGGGGGGTGACAGGACCGAGCAGTAGGACAGCCGGGCGAGATGGCAGAGAGAGGCGGAGGCAGGAGGACCGCGGAGACCGCGCCTGGCCTGGAGCGAGGCCCCCTTCGAAAGCCCGGCCGCGGCACCTCCTCCAGAGCCAGCAGCCAGCGAGCTCCGGCCCTCCCGGGTCCAAGGACACTCACCGGCCGTCAGGACCTGGGCCTTCCACGGGTGGGCAGCCAGGGCCCTTTGGTACGCCCGCCAGAGTGCCATGGCTCCTGTCGAGCCGAGAGAGACGGCAGGCGGGACGGCGCCTCGGGGGGGCCGCGTCCACGGAAGACCTGGGCCCGCGCCCCCGCCCCCTCCCACGCCGGGGCCAAGCCCGCGCGCCGCACCCACCCGCGCGCGCTCCCACGTGACCGGCGCAGCGGACTTCCGCCCCGAGCCCCGCCCACCCACCCACCCACCCACGCGGTCGGGCCGCCCCTCGGCCGCACCCACGGTCCCCTTAGCGGGGCGTCCTCTGGCCTCCGCGCGCACCGGCCTCAGACACACGCAGCCCTCCACGCGAAGCGGCCGTTCAGCTGAGCTCCTCGCCAGCCTCTCGGGGGCGCGCGTGGGCCCGACTCCCAAGGGAAAGCGAGTTGGACTGAACTCAGTCCCACATTGAAACAAGACACCAGGCCAGACGCGGCCCGCTGCGAAGTTGGATTTTAAAGGACTGAATTCAAATCCCAGGGCTAGGACTTGGCAGACGCGCGGCCTTGTTCTCAGATCTCAGTACTAAATTCAAAGCACCCCAAAATAACCGAGTGCTTAATATTGTCCCTCTTCCTGCCTTCTCCCTTGGGAGCACATAGAAAATTACTGGGAATTCTGGTAACCTTCTTACTAAGTAGTAAACGTCTGAGCTGGGATTCCTGGTGAGTGGGAGAAGACCGAAACCAGGATCTTACACATGTTCTACCACTGCGCTACACCCCAGCCCTGGGATGGGATCCTGGGTGACCAGGATTTAGGTGATCACACACACACACATCAAGCAACAGCCAAAGCAAAGCCTTCAAGTTGGACGGGAGAAAGGGCTGAGAGTAGAGCAGAGGCGGGCAGCCTGCAAACTCCAGCCTCAACCACTTGCCCAGGCCGGTCCTCTCTGCCGCTGGAACAGAAAAAGGGCTACTGCAGCGTCAAGGGGTTGCTGTGCAGGGTGAGCCAAGGTTCTCCACAATTAAAGGCACTTCTTTATTAGCAATCTCGACAGCCTGGAGTGCAGCACTTGGCCCTTGTCTGGCTGGGTTTCCTCTTCCACACAGAAAGGAACTGAGCCACCGGCTGCTTTGCTGAAAGACCTCCTGACATGTAAGGAACCCCCCACACTATCAAGCAGAAAGCGGTCCCAGATACACAACTACCTACAGCCTAGGGCTTTGTTCCAGATACTCTAAGCAGCGGGACCTCCCAGAGAGCCGGCTTCCAAACCTCGGCTGGTCGGGCTGTTTCACATCACTGCCTTCGTTTGGGGGACAGTATCAGTCACTGTGAGGGCCCGGCTTCCCAGAAGGCTCTATTAAGATGGCAATGCATTCATCATAGGGTTCTAAGGACTTTCTGCACAGTTTAAATAAACATGTTTAATAAGTCAACAGCGTGACCAAATCATGAAAGATCAAAAATCATGACGTGTAAAAGAAAGATTGAAATAACTAAAGATATTTAATCTAGAGAAAATGACTTGGGAAACACATGATAGCTATTTAGTACTTAAAAGGGCAGTCACAGGCAAGAATGACTAGGTTTCCTAACACCCATTAGTAAAATTAATAGAGGTATACTCTGACTTGATATAAAGGAACTTTTTTTTTCTTTTTGGTTTTTTGAGACAGTCTCACTATGTAGCCCACACTAAATTCAAACTTGTGATCCCCCTGCCTTCATCCTCCCAAGTGCTGGGGTTCTAGGCGTGTACCACCAGGCCCAGCTTGGAAGAAAAAAATTTACACTACTACCTAGGAGTGTTCAAGTAAGGTCAAATGACCAATGACTGAAAATATTTCATAAGCAAAATCAAGTAAGAGCTAAGCCACTGTCCACTGGTAGGGTGTTTGTGGTGTTCCTCAGTTAAAGAAGTATTGTAAGCAGCTTCGAGTCCATTAAATTACTGTCACCCCTGTTGGGCTTGTGTGTTGGTTACTCTAAAGAGGAAGTTTGGAAGGCTATTAACATTGGATCCTGGAAATAGTTTTCACAAAGATATCCTTTCCCCTTCTCCAAACACCCACTCACAAGTGGTCTCAGAAACACCTGGTACCTTTACTTAGCTTCACCCCTTCACAATACGCTCAATATGAGCAGCTTGACTCCCAAGCCTAGGCAGGCCTGAGTGTTTCTTGTGAGCCATGGTTTTAGGCAGAGGAATCGCTGTAGAGGGAGGCCCCCCTACCCGCAGGGGGCTGTGACCACAGAAGTCTGTGGAAGGAGAAGGATTTAAGGAGCCCTGGGCAGGTAGGCCTAAAAAATCCAGGCCTGGCACCATCACTGTCCAGGAAGGGTCCGGTTTCTATGCTCTGTGCATGGGACCCATTTGTTCTTGGCAGACTTCATTCCAAAGGTCCTGTGTGAACCAGACTAAGGATTGGGCAGAAGGCAATGGCTGGCTGGAGGAAAACCAGACCCTTCAGTTGAAAAAGATGGTTGGAACATAGCATTGAAGTGGGCTCGGCTTTCGAGTTGTACACGGTGGCCCAGTGGGGAGGTGAGTCCACGGATAAAGTGGATCCGAACCAGCCCTGACTGCCCCCCAGATACCAGCCATCCATAGGAGTCCAGATTTGGGCTGAAACGTACCTGTGAAGAGAAAACCAGAGGCTCAGTGGTAGTGTTTTAGGGTGATCCCTAGTTGTTCGAGAAAAAAGCAGATTGTAATGGGAAAGGGCAGGACCACGAGGTAGGAAGGAGAAGCCAATGAATGAAGTGTATCTACCATGATTCAGAAGAGGTTGTCAGAGCTGTTTTCCTCTCTGTTGCGCTTTCTCCCATTTCATTCACAAGCCAGAGTTGGGGGAGATGAGAGTGGAAGGTAGGAAAGCCCAGGAGGCAAGGATCTTTCTTACCTTATGAATAGCCTCAAGCTGCAGCCTGTCCAAGAAGAGGTGAGCATGTCCCTCTCCCTCCTGCATGCGCAACACTGGTTCTCTACGGAGCAGATTGTGGAAGGAACTCTGGAAATTGGAAGGAATGGAGAGAAAGCCAACAGCTCCTCAAGTTTTGTACCAGACTGAACTCTGCGCTTAAATCTAGTGATTTCCACCTTTTTCTTTTAAGGTTTTTATTTATTTATTTATTTATTTATTTATTTATTTATTTATTTATTTGAGAGAGAGAGAGAGAGAGAGAGAGAGAGAGAGAGAGAGAGAGAGAGAGAGAGAGAGAATAGGCGTGCCAGGGCCTCCAGACACAAGCGCCCTCTTGTGTATCTGGCTTTACATGGAAACTGGGGAATTGAACTCAGGTCCTTCTGCATTGCAGGCCAACGTCTTAACCGCTAAGCCATCTCTTCAGCCCGATTCCTACCTTTTCTACTGTCTCACCCATTCCAGCTTCAACTTACCAAATCTGTGTCTTGAAAGAGCAAGTAGTGGTGGTTGATGGTTTCAGTATACGTTCTAGCTTTGGGCGGGTTGGAGGTCTCAGATGAAACAGAAGGGTAGTCTTGACCTTCAGGACTATCCTGATATGGTATCAGGTCTGCTTTATAAATAGGCTAAAAACGAGACCACGAGATCTGGCTTTATAATAGTGAACCAAAAAAAAGGCAGAAAGGAAACTAGTTTGGAGCAGGAAGGTCTTGAATATATCTCAGTTGCAACAGTATAGGGAAGATTTCAGGGACAGCATCAGGGCTGGGAAGCCAGGAGTGGGCAAGGCATGCGAGCTATGACCTAACAGGTGATGTTGCCATTAGATGTTCATATACGTACAAATCTTCGCTCTGCAGGTTTCTTAACATTGATTGGGTTTGATGCCATGTCAGGCAATATAGCTGCAATGAGCTCTCCAGATATATCTCCTGCAGCTACTGTCCCAAGCCAATCAGATCCTGAAAGACTCTAATAGAAGAGAGAGATTTCATCATTCACTCATATGATAATAACTCTTCAGTCCAAGGGTGGAGAAAGAAACACAGAAACAAAAAGGAGTTATCAAAACTAATGATAGTTACAACTGCCTTTCCTCCTTGTGCCCCAAATTATCCACCTGCTCCTGACTACCAATTGAGAGTCAATGACCACTTCCTGTGTAATGAAAATTGGGGAAGAGAGGCTCACCCAGACAGTGCCTTTTCGAGGAGCAGTGAAGTAGGCCTTAAAACCAAGGTAACCAGCATCGATATAATGAATTCCACATAGTCCATAACTATGAGAAAGGGAAATAAAATAAAATCTTAGCCGGGCGTGGTGGCGCATGCCTTTAATCCCAGCACTCGGGAAGCAGACGTAGGAGGATTGCCGTGAGTTCAAGGCCACCCTGAGACTACATAGTGAATTCCAGGTCAGCCTGGACTAGAGCAAGACCCTACTTTGAAAAACAAAACAAAACAAAAAAAAATAATAATAATAATAATAAAAATAATAAAATCTTTCTTCTTCTTAGAGTCACTTCTTTGAAATTCAAAACACCTCAGCAAACCAACTCAACCCTCCTCTCCCCACAATGATCCTAGTGCACTGTATGCCTCAACCCTTCGAGCGTGTCCCCAGAGCCGTACGAGGCATAGCAGTTGTCCTGAGCCACAGTGACGCCGTTATAGGGGAGCAGCCAGGCCAGCTCTGTGCTCAAGAAGCGCTTGATACTGTTGATTGGTTCATAAGGTCGTCGAAGGTCCCAGAATTTGATTTTCCGGTCACTCCCCGCAGAGACTAGGAAATGACTGAAAAGATGGGCGAGCAAATCAAAACCAACTAGAAGAATCAGCTGCCACAGCCTTCCCTTCCCCTCCAGAGAGCATATTCAGTACCTGTTAGCTTTGCACCACTGAATTGTACGTACAGCCTGGTCATGTGCTAGGAAACATTGGAAGGGGTAAAGCTTTAAGGAGCCATCTGGGAAGCGTATCCGTTGCAGGGGCGAGTTAGTAGGAAGGTTCCAGAAAACAACCATGCCTAAAATAGGGACAAAGTATGTAGACATTAAAGTTCTCATTGTTTTCATGCCTACTCTCAGATCCAAACTGCAATGAAAGGATGTGGGGGTCATGATCACCTACTTGAAATTCCCTCCATAGTTTAAATTCAACCTGGAATTGTAAACCTCATTCTCAACCAAAAAGGAATAGCTTAGTCTTGTGTCTGTTAGGCGAAAGGTTTCAGATTGAATGTACCTGGTAGTTACTACTCCCAAATGAATCAAAGGAAAGAATTTTTAAAAATACATTAATTTGGGCTGAAGAGATGGCTTAGCGGTTAAGGCATTTGTCTGCAATGCAGAAGGACCAGAGTTCGATTCCCCAGTGCCCATATAAAGCCAGATACACAAGAGGGCGCATGTGCCTGGAGTTCATTTGCAGTGGCTGGAGGCCCTAGCGCGCCCAATTGTCTCTCTCTGCCACTTTCTCTCAAATAAATAAAATATTTAAAAATATATATATATATTAATTTTATTTTTAAGCAGAGAGAACAGAGACAGAGAGGAGACAGGGAAGTGAGGGAAGAAGGGAGAGAAAGGATAGAATACGGGTGCATCAGGGCCTCAAGCAAACCACTGTCAACTCCAGACACAAGTGCCACTTTGTGCATCCAGCTTTACATAGGTACTAAGGAATCAAACTCAGGCTTTGTAGGCACGTGCCTTAAATGCTGAGTCATCTCTCTGGCCCAAAGAAAGAGATTTTAAAATAGCATATGCCATAAGAACAAAACATAAAATAGTATAGTATGCCCATATGCCTATAATCTCAGAATTTGGGCTGAGGCAGGAGGATCTCCAATTTGAGGCCAGCCTGAGCTACATAGCAAAACTTTGTCTCAAAAACACTCAAAAACTGAAGTGATTGCTCAGTGGTTAGTCATTCAGATGCAAAGCCTGCCAGGCTGCATTTAATTCCTCAGTCACCCATGTAAAGCTGGACACAAAAAAGTGGTTGAGCAACCAGAGTGCCACTTGCAGTGGCAAGAGGCCCTGGAGTGCCCATACACACAAACACATACACACATGCAAATAAAAATAAAATCCAAAAGAATAAACCCTTTAGGATAACAGGTGGCAGGCTATATAACCCACAGATCAGATCTAGCTTGCCTCTCAGGAAGAGAGACACACACACACACACACACACACACACACACACACACACACACACACTGAGCTATATTATATCCCCAGCTCCCCCTTTTTTTTTGAGAAAGGACTTTAGTCTACAGCATACCACCCTGAACGCGCCCCATGCGCCCGATCTCGTCTGAGAAAGGACTTTTCTCTGCAGCCCAGGCTGGCCTCAAGTTCAGCAATCCTACTGCCTGGTCATGTACTGGGATTTCACAATCCTTGGGTCAGGCTATCTGTATGGTTAAACAGTTTTACTGTCACACCCATTCATAACACCAATGTCTAGGGTTGCTTCTACATTTTAGTAGCAGAGTTGAGTAGCTGTAACAATGGCTAATTATCGAAGAAAACCTAAAATATTTCCATCTGGTTCTTTAAAGAAAATTTCTTCTAATTCTGCTCTACAACAAGGAGAATGGGCAAAGAGCTCAAAGCAGTAAAATGTAGATGATTACAAATGAATGAACCAACCAACTTGGCTGGCTCTTAACAAGCCTGGCAAAAAAGAACTCAGGATAACAAAAAACAAAACAAACAAAAAAAGAATACCTCAAGGACTGGACAGATTGCTCGTTGGTTAAGAGCTTGCCTACAATGCCTAACACCCCAGGTTCGAATCCCAAGTACCCACACAAAGCCAGATGCACAGAGAAGCAGATATATCTGGAGTTCGCTTGCAGCAGCTAGAGGACCTGGTGTGCTCATTCTGTCGGTTTTTCTTCTCTATTTGCAAATAAATAAACTAAGCCCAAAACAGAAGCCATGACAGGCTTCGATAACAGCAGTACGTGGAGGTCAAGCTATGAGGTGGCAACTCAAGGCAAGAGCAGTGCAGCAAAGAACCCAGCCTCCAGGTGGAATGGCTCTTCGCCTGACCTCCACAAACCTGTCATGGCTTGTGCATGCCTGCATTCATTGATAATAAGCCGGGTGTGGTGGTGAGTACCTTTAATCCCAGCAGTCAGGATGCACAGGTAGGAAGATCATTTTGAGTTGGAGGCCAGCCTGAGGCTACATATAGTGAATTCCAGGTCAGCCTAGGCTTGAACAAAACCCTATCTCAAAAAAAAAAGTACCAGGTGTAGTGGTGCACACCTTTAATCCTAGCACTTGGGAAGCACAGGTAGCAGGATCACTGTGAGTTCAAGGCCAGCCTGGAACTACAAAGTGACTTCCAGGTCAGCCAAGGCTAGAGTGAGACTACCTTGAAAAAATAAAAAATGAGGCTCAGTTGGTTTAAGGAACTTGCTTGCAAAGCCTGATGGCCAGGGTTCAAACTCCCCAGTACACAGGTAAAGCCATATGCACTAAGTGGTACATGTGTCTGGAGTTCATTTGCAGTGTCAAGAGGCCCTGGCACGACCATTCATATTCTCTCAAACAAAATAAAATTATTTTAAGAAACGGTTTGGAGATACAAGCTTAGCGGTAGGTAGGGGTCTTGCCCTCTTATGTGCAAGGACTTAAGTTCAATCTTCAGAACTGCAAAAATAAATGCATCTATATGTGAACACCATGAGACATGCACTTTTTTGTTGTTTTCGAGGTTGGGTCTCACTCTAGCCCTGGCTGCCCTTGAACTCACAGTGATTCTCCTACCTCAGCCTCCTGAGTGCTGGGGAGGCTTGCACACCAGCAAAAGAACACAAGATAGAAGCATGGCACAGGGAGAAAGCTGACTTATCTTCCTGGCAGTAAGTCCACTGATCTCTGACAATAAAATTATTTAAAAATAATAAAAATCTAGTAATTCCAACTGCTTAGTGTTATTCATCATCTTTTCTTTTTAATCTTAAATGTATCTTTGCAGAACAAATGCTTTTAGGAGAAAATATTACATTTAGTAGCTTGCAATTTGACTTTAGTTTTTTTTGTTTTGTTTTGTTTGAGGCACTATGGGATCAACCCAAAGTCTTCTGAATGACAGGCTAGCACTACCAGCCCTTTATTTAATTTTTAGCTAATTAACTTGTTTATAAGAGGTGGGAGAATAAGTACAGGCATGCCAGACTCATGAGCCACCTTGTGAATCTGGCTTTCCATGGGTGATGGGAAATCAAACCCAAGCTGTCAGTTTGTCAATAAACATCTTTACCACTGAGCCATCTCTTCAGCCCTAAATATATATATATATATATATATATATATATATATATATATATATTTTTTTTTTTTTTTTGAGGTAGGGTCTCACTCTAGTCCAGGCTGACCTGGAATTCACTATGTAGTCTCAGGGTGGCCTTGAACTCATGGCAATCCTCCTACCTCTGCCTCCCAAGTGCTGGGATTAAAGGTGTACACCACCACGCCCAGCTCTTCAGCCCTAAATTTAAATTCTAAATGGCTTATTTTCTATCTTCTAAGAAATATTTTTTGTGTGTGTGAACACACCAGAGCCTCTGGCCACTGCAAATGCCACCCACCACATTTTGCATCTGCTATTATGTAGGTACTGGGGAACTGAACCCAGTCTGACTGGCTTTGCAAACAAGTACCTTAAAGTGGTGAGCCATCTCCCCAACCCAGTTTATTTAGTATCTTTTTTGTTGTTTTTTAAGGTAGGGTCTTCATCTAGCCTGGGCTGACCTGGAATTCACTATGTAGTCTCAGGGTGGCCTTAAATTCATAGCAATCTTCCTACCTCTGCCTCCCAAGTGGTGGGACTAAAGGCGTGAGGGCCTATCTTAATTTAGGTTTCATTTTTATAAAATTTGTCTTTCAATTGTGTGTGTGCACGTGTGATATTAGAGAACGGTCTTCCTTTTCTGTTTTTTAAGTTTACTTTTTGTTTTAGCAAGTAGACAGAGAGTGGTCATACCAGGGCTTCTAGCCACTGCACATGAACTCCAGATGCATGTGCCACTTTGTGCTTCTGGCTTTACATGGCTACTGGGGAACTGAACCCAGGTCAGTAGGCTTTGTAATCAAGGGCCTTAACTACTGAGCCATCACTCCAGCCCCGTCCCACCCCCCATTTTGTTTTAAATTTTTTAAAAATATTTATTAATTTTCAAGCAGAGAAATACAGAGAGAGAGAGAGAGAGAGAGAGAGAGCGCGAGCACCAGGGTACCACCTTGTGGGTCTGGCATATGTGGGTCCTGGGTAATTGAACCCAGGGCCTTAGGCACTGGAGGCAAGTGCCTTAACTGCTGAGCCATCTCTCCAGCCTTGTTTTAAATATTTTTTAATGTTGATGTTTTCCTGCTCCTTAAAGTTAGCTTTGTTCCCCCCTAGATTAATAAATTGGTAGACCACCTGGTACTATGGAGTAAAACAAATGTAGGAAAGAGGATCACTGGATTTGCAAGAGCTTTATTTTTTGGAAACGGCCATGGGCAGTATGAAGCAGGTGTGTTATCTGTGTACAGGCCCAATGGAGCCATAGGATGAATTTTTATTTGTAATGTTTAAATTGATGAATATTTATAACTATAATGCCATGCTCTAAAACAAAAGAGGAAAACAATCCCAAGTCAAGCATATATGAAAAGCTTAGAAGCAATAGCTCCTTGTACTGTGTTTACCATTATAGTATCCAGCAGCCAGGTGGTGGTGGGGCCTGGTGGGCATCCAGGCGAGGCTAAGGCACTGACCACATTCTGAGGGGTCTGAAGCTTGCACAGAGCCCACCTGAAGGGTTGCCAAACATTGTACCTGCGGGAGAGAGACAGAAGAAATGGGACTAGGGTTAGGGTCCCCGTTGTTTGGAACAAAGGCTCAAATAGGATTGCTGGGTGTTTTGTTTGTTCATTCAAGGTAGGGTCTCACTCTAGCCCAGGCTGACCTGGAATTCACTATGCAGTCCCAGGCTGGCCTTGAACTCACAGTGATTTTCCTACCTCTGCCTTCCAAGTGCTGAGATTAAAGGCATGCACCACCACACCCGGCCTCAAATCAGCTTTTAATGGGGGGGGGGGGGCACTTGTCAGAAGTAGAAGACTCCCTGTGGAAGCTGTAAGGCAAGGCGCAAAGAAGATCAGGCTCCTCACTCACCTTATAGATGGCGGGCTTTGTTGCATCTGCAAGGGAAGGAAAAGGAAAGCAGCTGATGCTCTGGATCCAGAGGCCTGAGCTTCGAGTCAGGCCTTGCTCTGAGATCGGGACCCTCACCTGGGAAATAACCTGCCCTCATCCTTTCTCTCACCACCACCAAATTTTAAAAGCAGCCAGGCCTGGTGGTGCACACCTTTAATCCCAGCACTCAGAGGCAGAGAGGGAGGAGGATTGCTGTAAGTTCCAGGACAGTCTGGGCTAGAGTGAGACCCTACCTCGGGAAAAAAAAAAAGAAAATTGAAACCCTATGTCCCTACCTGCCGCCATCTTCTGCACTGCTAGAACCGATATTGGCCTTCTTACTTCCAGCACTGCTAGCCCACGCCCCTCTGCTCTTACTCTCTGTTTCTAGAACTTCCTTGTCTGGCATTATGTACTTGCTCTTTGCCCTACTTTGTCATTCTCCTATTCTCATGGAAACATACCTTCTATGTCTCCCCTACAAAGAAACACACCAAGCCTGGCATGGTGGTGCATGCTTGTAATCCCAGAATTTGGGGTGATGGAAGCAGGAGGATCAGAAGTTCAAAGTCATCCTCATCTACACAAAGTTCAAAGCCAGCTTGAGAACATGTCACACAATGCTTAAAAAAAATCAAAACAGCCGGGTGTGGGTAGTGCACTCCTTTAATCCCAGCACTCGGGAGGCAGAGGTAGGAGGATCAACATGAGTTCAAGGCCACCCTGAGACTACACAGTGAATTCCAGGTCAGCCTGGACTGGAGTGAGACCCTACCTAGAAAAACAAAACAAAAAAACAGACCCTTTTTTGGTTCGTAAGCGTGATGACTGGGTGTCTACGCATCTGCATGACATGAACCTCCCACAAACCTCATTACAACATGAGCACATTACGCATCTGACGTGAAGAAAAAAACAAAATTCAAGAACCTCTCTGTGTCCTCATTCACCCCAACTACCACCCTATTTACTTGTTCCTTTATATAAAAATCCCTAGAGAATCATCACTACATTTCCCCACTTCCTACTCTGTCTCATCCCACCAGACCCCCAAACACAAGATGAGATGTCCTTTCTTTAAATACTCAGTACACTGCACACACAGCAGCTTCCTTTCCTGACCCCTGCAGGATACTGTGGGAGGGTGTCTGTGTGCATGCACAGTAGTGAGGGCAGGAGAGCCTGAGATCAGGATTAGGGATACAATCTTCGGCCCTTAACAGCTTTACAGCCAACTGACCCAGGCAGCAGAGGAGGAAAGGCTTAGGACATTCTGCTGAATAGGGAGAGAGGGTGATAACTGGTAAAGTGCTCAAAGAGCAGGTAAGCAAAACAGAGCCCAAATTTAAGACCAAACGAGTGATATCACAGTGCAGGTTGTGAACGACTGAGTAAAAGCCTTTATACTAGAGACTGCTCATAGGAGTTGAGGGAACCACACAGGCCCCGTGAAGCTCTCTAGACATCACCCCTACGATTGTGCTACTTACCTGGGGGCTGCTGAGCCAGCAGAGCCTCTGGATGTGGCAGACTGAACAGCAGCACCTTCCCATCTGAGCAAGCAAGAGCCAACAGACCCAACCGGGGGAGGAGAGGAGCCTAGAGGGCGAGCGCAGATCTGTGCTGAGGCGTGCTGCCTTCAGGTCCCTCTCAGAAAACCTCTGAGCTTCTGGACTCTGAGAACTCCCAGGGCCAGCCCAGAGACAGTACCTTCCGAAGAGTTTCTGGATGTTCCCATGCTCCACTGGGGCAGAACTTGAGGTCCCAGATACAGCCATTGTCGCAAGCAATCCCATAGACAAAATGGGCCCTGTTGCCAGGACTGGAGAGAGAAAGCATGTGGGGATGATAGGTAGGAAGAGCCCAGGGCTCCCGGAGCTCCAAACCCAATGCAAGCCCTTACCCAGCCTTCTGTCTCCCTCACCCACCTGCCTGGGGCAGTGTCCCAGCCCCACCTCACCAGCTTTCTTGCTGCAACGTCCCAAGGCCCCAGAGCTGTAGCAGCCCAGGGCCTGAATGAAGCTGACTCAGTGGGTGTGTCTCATTCATGTCAGGGCTGGAGAAAAGGGCCACATACTGTGAGGCTGCTGACCCTTCAGGAACTGGACACCAGTCCAGAGCCCAGAGCGGTCCCCCTGTGAAGAAGGACACATCCCAGCGCTCTGGATGTGCTGTGATTGAGCTAAATCTAGAGAAAAGTCAAAGATGGGATAAAGAAAGGTTAGTTCAAGGTAAGCACAAAATGCAGTGAGTGTGACCTGGCTTAAGCATGTATCTGAAAAATCGAGCAGTCTGCCAGTAAGAGCAGCACTCTGCCACCACCTGTACACCCCTGTCATCTTCAAAGTTAAGAGCTGTTTGGTCAGGTTCACTGCATGGAGCATTCTCCAGGGCTAACTGCATGTACCTTGTAAACTAGTTTGACCCTGAGTTTCCCTAGCTTCCCTCAGTCTGGTTTGCATACAAAGCTGAAGAATGCAGATTAGAGTCCGTAGCTGGGACTCCTACCCTTGGAGCCAACCTGGACCAGCATCTTGGAAAGGAGAGAGCTCATCTGCCCTCTTTGAACATTCATTTTCCCTGTTTCTCTTAGAATCAGACAAAGGGCCAAGCCACAATCTTCACCTGTTTATTCGGTAGATTGTGCCATCCTCAGGAAGCCCTTCACGTTGAACAGAAAACAGGGGAGACTTCTCTTCCTGGGGCAGGTAGGGAGCAGCCTCACTGTAGGAAGGTAGAGAACAGCCTAAACTTTGAAGTCTCACCATTTCAAGATGCCCTCTGTATGCCTACATTCCTCTGTCACTCTTGTCTCTCTCTCACACACGCACGCACGCATACGCACACCCCAAGCTTCAGAGATGCCAATTCAACTCACAGTTCAGATAACAAGCTCCACTTCCATGAAACTGGAATCCAGTCAGCAAACTCCCAGAAAGAATGCTGCTGTATTCGGCTGGAGAGACAGAAGCACCATCAAAGGAAAATAAAGACCCTACAGCAATACCATCCAACACCACTTGCTTTTTTTGTTTTGTTTTTCAAGGTATGGTCTTGCTCTAGCCCAGGCTGGCCTCAAAGTCAAGGTGATCCTCCTACCTCTGACTCCCTAGTGTTAGGATTAAAGGTGTGAGCCACCACACCCAATACCACGCTTCCAATACCACTTTCTGCAGGGGTGGAAATAATCTGTGGACTAACAGGCTAGTTGCTAGAAGCAAGTGGTTATCAGGCACTTGAAATGTGGACTTTCAGGCAACTGAACTAGGACTTTCCATTTCATTTAACTTAAAAAGCCTAGTAGCTCTTGCGTTGCAACAGTGACTTTAACAAATGTCATCAGATTACCCCAACTACAAATGCTTCTCTCTTTCTAGATGGTCCCTGCATTCCTCCACCACCCTGTTCCCTGTCCCCAAGTCTCACAGGTCCTTGGTGAGGTGGAGGCACTTCCAAACAGGAGCCATGATGTAGTTGGGTAAGCCATTGGGAGCCGTGCCCCGGCAGTGTGGTTTCTGTTTCTGAGGATCAAATTGAAGAAAATGAAAAACAAAGAAGAACAGCAGTTATGAGAGGGGTGGGAAGGAATTATGATCAGGGCATACTCTATATATGTATGGAGGTTGCCAATTAAAAAAAGAAAAGGGCTGGAGAGATAGCTCAGCCGTCAAGGTGCTTGCAGGCAGAGCCTAATGACCTGGGTTCAATTCCCCAGGACCCACATAGAGCCAGATACACAAAGTGGCATGCATCTGGAGGCCCTGGGGTGTGCCAATTCTTTCTATCTGCTTACAAATAAATATTTTTTAAAAAAAGAGCTGGGCATGGTGGCAGTTCAGTAGTATTTTACTGATCCCAGAGCTTTCAAGCTCTAACAACTTTTAAGTTTCTGGAAACCTTATACTTAGGCTTCAGACCTAATTCAACTCTCCCTCCTCTGTGAAGCCTGAGCACTCATGCTGTGAGTCTTATGAGGTGGGACCCTTGTTCACATTTGTATTCTAATCTTCATTATTATATTCTTCCCTAATATTTCATCTGTTTTTGAAGCTGTACCTCTTTTTGTTACCAGTTTTGGCCATCAGAGGCCAAAGCTATCTTTTTGGGAATCTGGAGAGCCCCTAAAAATCTTATCTTCCCATCCATTTTTCATTCACTCAAGTTACCCCCGAAGTGGATCCTCGTGGGGTACTTCGGGGTGCAGCAGGCTCGGGATCAGATGAGTTCTCACTGGGTGCTTCACTTTCTTCCTCTTCTTCGGCCTCAACCTGGAGAACAAAGTCTTCATCCCGAGCGGCAGCATCCTCTTCTCCACCCTGAGAGGCTGCCTGCTGTCGGGTCTTCTTGGGTTTTGTAGGGCTGCTGACTTTGGGACTCTTAGGAGGAGGGGGGCAGGACACTGGAGCAGGGAGGGCTGTTGAGAGCTCTTCTGCCAGCTCTTGAAGATAAAGAAGCGCCCTGTGGAATAGGGCGGAGTCAGAGGCATTGTCACCAACATTTAAGTGACAGCCCACTTTCCCAGACTTATTGAGCCTCCCAGGAACCCTGGAAACGAGCTATCAATTTCCCCTTCCTCCCAATAAGTGAAGGCACAGAATCCTTGAAAGTTAAGTGACTGGCATAGGCGAGTTAGATAATAAATGCCGAGTCTGCACCTAGGTTTTCTGATTCCCAAGACAATGCACTTTTTTACTCTACCACAAAGAACATAAAGGGGAAGGGGAAAGGAGGAGGGACACATAAACACAGAAATATACTGGGTGGTAAAATAGCAATGAAGACCTGGGGGAAGTCTGTGAAAAATGTGATGGAGAGCCGGGTGTGGTGGCGCACGCCTGCAATCCCAGCACTCGGGAGGCTGAGGCGGGAGGGTCACGAGTTCGAGGCCAACCAGGGTTAGGTGGCGAGACCCTGTCTCAAAAAAAACAAAAACAAACAAAGAATGTGATGGAGTATGAGGTACAGAAAGAAATCTTAGATACAAAAAGTTAGCAACACATACCACAAAAGTGGCTGTGATGAGAGCTAAGGACTGCCCACACCTCCAGATCCCGGATCCCAGCCCTGCTTACCTGATACCTTCCATCTCGCCAACATCTCGCCCCTCCCTTTTCCCTTCACCGCCACCCCTCCACCAGGCTGAGCCCCACAATCCTTACACTTGGGCAGCCCTTCGGCGGGGCCGTTCCCCGGAAGGGGTCTCAAAGTCCTCAGGGGGTCTCTTTGGATGTGGAGACTCTGGCTGATCTAGGCCCTTGGACAACTTCAGCAGTAGCAGGTCTCCCTTGGACTTTTGACTTCGTTTCTTAGGCAAAGGGGCAGACAGAGGGTTGGACTGATCTAAGAGGCCAGGAACCAGAGGGGCTGATGGAGGTTTACGCTGTTGGGGCCTTTTGGGGCCTTTTGGTGTCCTACCACCTCTCTTGCCAGCAGGCCTCGAGGCCCTAGGCTTTGAGACCTTTGACATCTCTGAAGAAAGATCTGTAGAGAAGAATATGGTCTGTGAGACTGGGCTAGACTCAAACCTCCCTAGAATAGGCTAAACTATATCAAAGTTGATGCTTTATTAAACTCAACCAACTCTTTCATCTTAAGCAAGTAGAAGCAAAAATGAACGAAAGACACAGTACATGCCTTGCTGCTCCAGCCTGGTGAGGCTTTCTTCATCTGGAGGAAGGCTCCTGTCAGGAGAGTCTTCAAATTCAGGCAAAGGAGCAGGTAATGACATCTCAATGGAAGCCTCCACACTGGTCGTTTCTGAGGAGGCCTTGACATCAAGCTGGTTCAGCACTTCTTGTCCAGGAGAGTCTACCACAGTCATGTTCCCCACGGGGCCGGCCTCCCCCAGGGCAACATAGCCGACCCCGCAGGTATCCATCAGCACCCCCCAAAATGGCTGCCCTGCATACGGAGACACACCAATAAGTGAAAAGCAGAAGCATTTGTACAGGCTCGGAATTTTCTCTTTTCCTGTCTTTTCTTTTGACTCTACAACCAGAATCCCATGTGCCCCGATCATTCATTCATTCACTCAAAAATAATTAATGGGAGGCTAGAGAGATGGCTTGGTGCTTAAGGTACTTGCCTGCAGAGCCTAGTGACCCAGGTTCGATTCCCTAATACCCATGAAAAGCCGGATGCACAAAGTAAAGCATGCATGTGGAGGTCATTTGCAGTGGCTAGAAGCTCTGGCCCACCTACCCACTGTCTCTTTTCTAATAAGTAAATAAAATATTTTTAAAAAATAGTAATAAAGGCTGGGTAATGGCTGGGCATGGTGGTGCATATTTTTAATCCCAGCACTCAGGAGACCAAGGTAAGAGGATAACTGAGTTTGAGGCCAGCCTGAGAATACATAGTGAATTCTAGGTCAGCCTGGGTTAGAGCAAGGCCCTACCTCAAAAAACAAAAACAAACAAAAAAGTGCTGGGAAAATGGCTTAGTGGTTAAAGGTGATTGCTTCCAACGCCTGAAGGCCCCGGTTTAATTCTCCACCACCCATGCAAAGCAAGATGCAAAGACCCAAGTGGTACACGTACCTGGAGGTCATTTGCAGTGGCAAGAAACCCTGAACCACCCCCCCTCCCACACACTCTCTCTTGCAAATAAAATTAAAATAAGTACTAAATATCTTTTGCGTCAAGCATTACTCTAAGATCTAGTAACCCTGTAATTAAGGCAAGCAAGGAGCAGGATATGGTAGTGCAAACCTGTAATCCCAGCACTTGGGAAGCCGAGGCAGGAGGACTGATGCAAGTTAGAGGCTAGCCTGAACTACATAGCAAATACAAACAAGAACTCTAGTCTCTTGGAACTTAACATTCTGGTGAAGACAAGGGACAACTGCCAAGTAAATAGATAACCAGACAGGATCATTTATTAAAATGTTTGCTATGTACCAAACATCAGACTAAGTGCTTTATATACATTAAACTTCATGCATTTTTTATAAGCATATTGTAGCGAACACACAATTATTTGTTTTGGGTTTTTTTTTTTTTTTGAGGTAGGGTCTCACTCTAGCCCAGGCTGGCCTAGAACTCAGTCTCCTGAGTGCTGGGATTAAAGGTATGTGCCACCACCTAGCCTGAACACACCATTATTTAATTATTCTCCCTGAAAACTAATAAAATGTATCACATATATACCCCACCCCAACTAAGAAATAAATGAGAATAAAACTGTGTACATATAGGGAAGGGTGACAACTTCCTAAAATAAACTTTTAAGCCTGAAGAGATGGCTCAATGGTTAAGGCGCTTACCTCCAGTGCCTAAGGACTCAGGCTCAATTCCCTAGGACCCACGTAAACCAGCCAGATACACAAAAGTGGCATGAGGCCCTGGAGTGCCCATACTCTTTTTTTTTTTTCTCTCTCTCTGTCTGGATCACTTGCTTGCACAATAAATGAAAAACAAACTTTTAAAGAATGGCTGCCAAGGGATGGGGAGATGCTCAGCTGGTAAAGTGCCTTGCAAGCACGAGAACCCAAACTTTAATCCCCAGAACCCATGTAAAGCCACCTGGGCCTGGTGGCCAGCCGGTCTAGCCTACTTGGTGTGTTCCAGGCCAAGAAGAAACCCATCTAAAACAGGTGAACAGTGTGGCTGGAGAGACTGCTCAGCTGTTAGAGGCACTTGCTTGGAAAGCCATGCAGCCCTGGATCAGTTCTCCAGTAACCATGTACAACCAGAAACAAAGTGGTGCATGTGTCGGAAGTTTGTTTGCATCAGCAGGAATGCACGCCCATTCTCGCCCTCTTTCTCTCTCCTCAAATAAAATAAATAATTTTTTTTGAAAGGTGAACAGTGTCTGACAGAAGAACACTTGAGGTGTCCTCTGGTCGTCACATGTACCTGCAAACACACACACAGAAGAAGAGTCAGCCAGGCATGGTGGACCACACCTTTAATCCCAGGCCTCAGGAGGCAGAGGTAGGAGGATTGTAGAGAGTTCCAAGCCACCCTGAGACTACACAATGATTTCCAGGTTAGCCTGGGCTAGAGCTAGACACTACCTCGAAAAACCAGAACAAAACAAAACAAAACAACAAGAAAAAAAAAACAAAAAACAGCTACCAAACCTGGTGTGGGATTACATGCTAGTAGTCCCAGCACTAGGGAATTTGAACAAAAGCATAATTTGAGCTAGAATTTGGGGCCAATTTAGGCAATATAAGGAGACCTTGACTCAAGCAAATAAACAACAATAAAAAGCAGCTACCAGGGCTGGAGAGATGGCTCAGAGGATAAGGCACTTGCCTCTGGTGCCTAAGGCTCTGGGTTCAATTCCCCAGGATCCACATAAGCCAGACCCACAAGGTGGTGGCCCTGGTGTATTCTCGCTCTCTCTCTGTATCTCTCTCCTTGAAAATGAATAAATAAAATGTTAAAAAAAAAAAAAAAAAAAGCAGCTACCAGTAAATTTAAACTTAGATCAAGCCAAAAAAAGACACCTAGGGCTAACTTCCATTCCTATATTAGTGAAGAAACAGATTTATTTAAGATTAAGAGTTCTATTGAGCTGGGCATGGTGGCGCACACCTTTAATCCCAGCACTCGGGAGGCAGAGGTAGGAGGATCGCCATGAGTTCAAGGCCACCCTGAGACTACAGAATGAATTCCAGGTCAGCCTGGGCTTGAGTGAGACCCTACCTCGAAAAACCAAAAAAAAAAAAAAAAAAAAAAAAAAAAAAAAAAAAAAAAAAAAAAGAGAGTTCTGTTGAGCCAAGCATGGTGATACATGCCTACAATTTCAGCATATGGGAAGTATAGGCAGGAGGATCAAGAGTTTAAGGGCAGCCTAGGCTACCTGAGCAAAACAGGGGCTGGAGAGATGGCTCAGTAGTTAAAGGTGCTTGCTTGTAAAGCCTGGTGCCTGAGTTCAACTCCCTAGTACCCACGTAGAGCCAGATAAAAAGTGGCACAGGTGTCTGGAGTTCACTTGCAGCTGTAAGAGACCCTGGCAACCCAACTCACTCATTCTGCCGGCACATAAATTGCTTAAACATTTTGAAAAATTTTAAAAAATAGCCAGGCATAGTGGCACACAAATTTATTCTCAGCTCTGGAGGCTAAGGTAGGATTGCCATAAATTGAGAGGCCAGCCTGGGCTAGAATTAGACCATGCATTAAAAAAATAAAAACAAGAAAAAAATAAACATGGCAAAGGAGTTGGTTAAAGATGCTTGCTTGCAAAACCTGGTGGCCAGGATTTGATTCCCTAGCACATAAAAGCTAGAGTGTAAAAATTACCACATTAGCCGGGCATGTTGGTACTGGCCTCTAATCCCAGCACTCAAGAGGCTGAAAACAGAGAATCACCATGAGTTCAAGGCCAGCCTGGGCTACATAATGAGCTCCAGGTCAGTCTGGTTTAGAGTGAAACCCTGCCTAAAATAGTAATGATAATAAATAATAAAGAGGAGGCGGTAGAAGAAAGAAGTAGGAGAAAGAAGAGGAAGAAAAAAGTTCTGTTTATACTATCAAAGAACATCCTATGACATTCAGAGACCTTTCCCACATTAAAGAATGGACTAAAGTGCTAACTTTTTTTTTTTGGTTTTTCGAGGTAGGGTCTCGCTCTAGCCCAGGCTGACCTGAAATTCACTCTGTAGTCTCAGGGTGGCCTCGAACTCACGGCAATCCTCCTACCTCTGCCTCCCGAGTGCTGGGATTAAAGGCGTGCGCCACCACGCCGGGCTAAAAGTGTTAACTTTTTAAATCCAGAAAATCAAATCTGTAACCATGGACCAAAGGACTGGCAGAAGTAAACCAAAATTCTGAGTCACACAAATCTGCAGGGGGATTTAAAGGCATGTGCCACTGCGTCTGGCTTCAAAAAACTTTGTTTTTTCTTTGTTTTTTTGAGGTAGGTTCTCGCTCTAGCTCAGGCTGACGCCCAGGGTTTAAAAAAACTTTAAAGAGAGTGTGGGGCTGGAGAGACCTCAGAGGTTAAGGCACTTGCCTGCAAAGTCTAACAACCCAGGTCTGATTCCCCAGTACCCAAGATGCACAAAGCATCCCATGCGCCTTAAGTTCGTTTTCAGTGGATGAAGGTCATGGTGTGCGCGCTGGCTCACTCACTCTCCCCACTTGCAAATAAATACAAATATTTTTCCAAGAGACTGAGCTGGGCATGGTGGCCCACACCTTTGATCCTAGCACTCTGGAGGCAGAGGTAGGAGGATTGCTGTGATTGAGGCCAGCCTGGGCTACAGAGTGAGTTCCAAACCAGCGTGGGCTGGAGCGAGATTGCCTTACAATGTAAACTTCCAGACACAAAACGGCCTTGATATTCATGGTTTTGCAGTGCCTGATAATACCTACACATAATGGGAGAAAAAGATGATTACACTGAAAAAAAGAGACTAATTTGAGAGGGGGAAGAGAGATGGGAGGGGTAGGGAATAAGGGTTTATGGTCTATAATTAAGCTACCAATAAAAAGCATTTTTAAAAAGTTAAAAAAAAAGAGATGGGTGTGGTGGCACATGCCTTTAATCCCAGCACTTGGGAGGCAGAGGTAGGAGGATTGACGTGAGTTCAAGGCTACCCTGAGACTACATAGGTCAGCCTGGACTAGAGCAAGACCCTACCTCAAAAAACCAAAAAAAGAAAAAAAAATGCTTAGGGCTGAAGAGATGGTTGAGGCACTTCCTTGTATTTGCAAAGCCAAATGACCAGGGTTTGATTCCTCAGTGGCCACATAAAGCCACATGTACAAGGTGGCACATGCACCTTAAGTTCGTTTGCAGAGGCTGAAGGCCCTGGGGGGCTCGCTCTCACTCTCTGCTTGAAAATAAAAGTATTTTTAAAAAGACAAATGCTTAAACCGGGCATGGTGGCGCACGCCTTTAATCCCAGCACTTGGGAGGCAGAGGTAGGAGGATTGCCCGTGAGTTCGAGGCCACCCTGAGACTACATAGTGAATTCCAGGTCAGCCTGGGCTAGAGCGAGACCCTACCTCAAAAAACCAAAAAAAAAAAGACAAACGCTTAGTGAATTGTTACTGGGGTTTCTGCATCCCAATTTGTCTAGCTCCAGGCTGCCATCCCGATCCCCTGAGCAGAGGAAAAACAACTAAGTAGCACCTTAACTATGGAATTACTTTAAAGACAACTTCCAAAAGTATTCTATGGTGCAACTAGTGACATATAAGATGATTCTGTAAAAAAATAAAAATAAAATAACACTCTTAAACCGGGGTGGCGGTACTCGCCTTTAATCCCAGCACTCTGGAGGCAGAGGTAGGAGGATCCCCGAGACTCCAACAGTAAATTCCAAGTCACCCTGGGTTAGAACGAGACACTACCTCAGAAAAAAAAAATCAACTTACTCTGCACAAAAACCCGTAACCCATGGTTTCAGCTCATACTGCAAGGAACTAAAAGTAGACCAATTTACAGAGAACTATTAAAAGCAAATTAAGTGTGTGTACAACTCGCCCCTAGGGGAAGAGGTATGGTCATAGCCTGGCACCTCTACCGCAGAAGTTGCGTTACCTCCGGTGGGATGGAAGTCGCCATCTCCGTCTCGCCCCGCGGACGGCCAACTAGCCTCGGGATGAGAAGGTCGAGACAAGGGAACATAACTGGCCCTGGGCAGCGGGGACAGAGGCGGGACGGCCCGGCCGCGCTAGGAGCCCGCCCGCCCGGCCTCCCGCAGTCCCGGGCCGCCAGCAGCCCTGCAGGCGCAGCCCCGCGGGATCGCCGCGTGCCAGGGGCGCCGGCTCGGCTCCCGCCCGGCGGGCCCGCGAGCGCGCGTGCGTGCGTGTGTGCGTGCCGGCGGGCGGACGGCAGGTGCCCGCGGGGCCGGGGCGGCGCGGCGGGGAAGGGACGGAGGCGGAGCCGCGAGGCGGAGGCAGCGGCCCCCAGGCAGCGGCCCCCAGGGTCTCACGCGGCGGCGGAGGCAGGAGCAGGGATCGTGGGCTCCCCGCACACCCCGCCGCGGCACACTCACCCGCGCCAAAGTCCTTCCGGAAGTCCAAGTTCGAAGATGGCGCCGCCTGCCCGGTCGCGGCCTTATGACGAAACCGAGCAGCGGTTCTTCCCGGCCCCGCCCCCGGCCCCGGGCGCGCCCAGCGCCGTCGGGAGTGCGCGCCCACCGGGCTTTCGGTTAGACTCCGTGTTCCATAATGCAGCGCGCGGCGCGCCGAGCCTCCGACGCCCCCGAGCCCGACAGCGGCTTCCGCCCGCGGCGGCGGCGCTAGGCCTGCTGGGAGATGCCGTGGCCGGAAGCGGAGGCCTGCGCCTGCGCGGCCCGCGGCGTTCCAGGCGCCGCGCGGGAATGGAGAGGGGGGATGCGGCCGTGGCGCTCCCACTTACCCTTCCTCCCACGCTGCTGGGCCCCTGGCGGGCCGCCCGGCCACCCCGCGCTGGGACGGACGGATAGACGGACGGACGGACGGCCCGAAGCCCGGTCGCCGGCTGCTCCCACTAGTGAAGTCAGGGACGAGTAAGGGCCCAGGGCGGGAGGAGCCGGGGAGGGTCCTGGGCCCGCCTCGCGCCACCCTCTCTGGGAGGAGGAACGTGTGCAGCAGGTTTTCCAAAGTCGATTAAAACCAGCTCAGCCAGTAGGAGAGCGAGCGCAGGTGTAGATGAGCAGGAAGGGTGGAGAACGCCGCCTTTCCCTCCCTAGAATCGGTCCGAGATCCGTCCGGGGCTTACGCCTAAGCAAACCCGAGCGAGCCCGGTTTTTGAGACCCTGTCTAAAAGATGGGGGAGGCGGAGTATGGGAGAAAACTGGTTGTAGCCGCCCCCATCTAAGAACTCTTGAATTCTAAGAACTCTTGAGCCTAGGACTGGAACCTAAGGGACACCCCATTCCACTCTTGGCACATATATTTGGTATAAATGCATTTATGTGTTCATATAGGTACGGGCATGTGTGGGTGTAAGTGCATATGTATGGAAGCTAGAGGTTAATATCAGGTATCACTCTCCACCTTTTTGTTGTTTTGAGGTAGGGCCTCACTCTAGCCTAGGCTGGCTTCAAAGTCCCACCAATCCTCCTACCTCTGCCTCCCAAGTACTGGGATTAAAGGTGTGCGCCCGGCTTCATCTTAATTTTTGATGATTAAAAGTTACACTCAACATATAAAAACTTGGGTTGGGGGTGTTGGGGGTGCATGCCTTTAAGCCCAGCACTTGGGAGGCAGAGTATCCTAGTTGGTTCATACGCTCTAAGGATGAATCTCCAAACCAGGCACAGTTATGGGAGGAAAGGATTTATTGAAGCTGCAGATGCAGGGAAAGTTCCAAAATGTCAAAAGTGGCTTCCCCCCCCCACACACACACACACTTGCTTTACACACTCCAAGCAGAAAGCACACAAACACCAGCAAACAGGCAGCGGGGAGAGAGATTTCCTACCCCTTTCTTTATATAGCCTTAGGGTGGGGCCTTGCAACCCTTTCCCAGGTTTGTCGGACTCCCCTAGTCTCTGGAATTTCCTTCCTGCACTGCTCTCCCAGGAAGGAAAGTTTGTTTCTAGCTCCCCTGAACCTCCTTATATCCTGCCCCCTACTGAGAGGGCTGACTTCCTGTAAACCTTTGAGACCCACCAAGATTACTAAACAGGTCAAGTTGACAACAAAAACAATCATAAGTCCACCCCTTGCCAACTTGACATGAAACAATATCTCCTTACATCATACTTAAATTTCCAAATGAAGATAGCAACAAGATCATAATTCTACCTAACATGATATAACTATCCCACATACAACCAGAAATGCATAATCTCCAGCCAACACAAGGCAAAGTCCCTTAACTGTAAATTCTATAGAAACAAAAAAAAGTTACATACTTTAAACATTTAATGGCACAGAGGAAACCTTTTTCTTTTTCTTTCTTTTTTTTTTTTTTTTTTTTTTTTTTTTTTTTTTTTTTGGTTTTTCGAGGTAGGGTCTCACTCTAGCCCAGGCTGACCTGGAATTCACTATGTAGTCTCAGGGTGGCCTTGAACTCATGGTGGCCCTCTTACCTCTGCCTCCTGAGTCACAACCAGTGACTGACAGTCTGGACTTTCTAATCCCACCCCTCCAGCTTGGCTGAGTAGTTTGGGGAAAACCTCCATCCTGAGCCAACACTGCTCCATGGCAGTCCTTGCACAGTCCTGGTATATCCAAAACATCTTCAGGTTTCCATTGCAAACCACAGTCCATCTTCCAAGGGCTTCACTTGCTGATCAGGGACT
>PVHP010021890.1:0-29009 GCA_004024765.1 Zapus hudsonius
GAGGCCAACCTGAGGCTACAGAGTGAGTTCCAGGACAGCCTGGGCCAGAAGGTGACCCTACCTCGAAAAAAATAAAAAAAAAAAATCCTGGAATTCTAGTTGGGTAACCTTGACCCTAAACTTGGCATCGTGTCTGGCCTCTTCTTGAGTCAGCCCTCTCTGAAGCTCACCTGAGTCTAAAGGTAAAGCCCACCACAATAAGATTCTATATAGATCCTTACCAGATGGACAACCCTCTTTGTTGGCTGTTCATCTCTCCTGAACTTCCAGGTTCCTGTCCTCGTAAGCCTCCCCTCCTCTCAGCCCAGTCAGGCTGAGTCAAGGAGAGACCCCAACCCCTACTCCCCCATGGGCTCCCTACCCCCTCCTGCCTCCCACATGGCAGGCCCTCTCTGTACTTTTTTCTCTAAATCTCTTTCATGTTTCTTCCAAGCCCATCTCACTTCCCACATGGGCTCTCAGATACATGTGCTGTGCCCGTTTTCTTTCCCTTGGTTAATACTTCCCTGACTAATGTCATGGTTTGATCCAGGTGTCCCCCACAAATGAATGTGTTCTGGGTAATCGATCCTCAGCTGATAGAAGTTTGGATTTTACAACCTCAATGGAGCTGTGTTGTTGGGGGCGGGCTGATGGGGTTATAAGCCAGCTCCCCCTTGCCAGTATTTGGCACACCTTCCTGCCGCTGTTTGCAGTGCTGTGGCGGAGGTGATGTCCACCCCTCTGCTCATGCCATCGTTTTCCCTGCCAGGATGGAGTCTCCCCTCGAGTCCGTAAGCCAAATAAACCCATTCCTCCACAAGCCGCTTTTGCTTGGGTTCTTTCTGCGGAGCAACTAGAAAGCTGACTGCAACATGTAATAATTTAATAAAAAAGAAAGAAAGAAGGAAACTGAGTTGAAGAGGTGACTCAGTGGATAAAAGCCCTCATGAGTACCTGAGTTTGAATTCCCAGAACCCACATAAAAAGCCAGATGCTGTAATCCTAGTGTATCTATGAGCAAAAGGGAGGAACAGACAGGAAAATCACCCAGAAGCTCACTGGATAGCTACAGAGGGGAACAATTCTCAAGGTGGAAGATAGGACCAAAAGCCAAAATTGTTCTCTGACCTGTACACTTGTGGTCACACACATGCATGTGCATACATACACACACACACCAAAAAAGAAACTAATGCTGAATTCCTATTACGTAGTGCTAGGAGGACTGAAAGTAGTACTTTTTTTTATAAACGTGTACCTTTTTGCTTATTTTATTTTTTGCATGTGTGTGTTGTGGTGCATGCATTGTATGCGCCCTTGCAGTTCCCATCAAGTCCTGCTCCACTGCTCACCACTCTGTAGCACAGGCTGACCTCAAACTCATGCTGTTCCTCCTACCTCAGCCTCCTGAGTGCTGGGATTAAAAGTGTGAGTCACCCTGGGCATGGTGGTGCACGCCTTTAATCCCAGCACTCTGGAGGCAGAGGTAGGAGGATTGCCTTGAGTTCAAGGCCACTCTGAGACTACATAGTGAATTCCAGGTCAGCCTGGACTAGAGCAAGACCCTACCTCAAAAAAAAAAAAAAAGTGTGAGTCACCATTCTGGTACTATTTTGATTTCTGAACCAGCCGAGTTACTAATCTTTTTAAATACAATTAAATGAAAATTGAATAAGTTGAAGGAGTCAGATGAAAACTAGATCTCCCTGAGTTTTAGTGGAGTTGAATGGAACAGAGTAGCAAATTGTAGATCCTAGGAGCCCCTGAAACTTAACACCAACAGTGTTGGCAATGGGAAAGCCCAGCACAGGAGAGAGAAAACTGGTTGTGCCATCATATCTGAGACAGAGTACCCCTTAGCCAAAACCTTGTATCTACTGATTGAGGTCTTACTAAAGACAGGTTAGATTTTAGAAGAAATACAGCTGGGTTTCCTCCCAGGCTCAGGACCTAGAATTTCAGCATCCCCACCTCCCTTCTTTTGTATGTGTGTGTTCACACAAGCATGGGTGCATACATGCCATATCATGCATGTGGTCAGAGGACAACTTTCACCTGTTTTAAGGGAGGGTCTCTGGTTCATTGTTCACCAGTGTTAGCCAGGCTAGCCGGCCCATGAGCTTCTGGGAAATTCTCCTCTCTCCATCTCCCATCCTGCTGAAGGTGTGCAGGGATTACAGAAGCCTGCCATAGCATCTGGCTTTTATGTGAAGCCTGGGGATCTGAACTCAGGTACTCAGGCTTGAGTGACAGGCACTTTATTAATCTCCTGATTCCTGATTTTTTTTTTCGAGGTAGGGTCTTGCTCTAGCCCAGGCTGACCTGGAACTCCATGGTGATCCCCCTACCTCTGCCTCCCAAGTGCTGGGATTTAAGGCGTGTACCACCATGCCTGGCTCTGATTCCTGATTTTTATAAGATCCTTCAGAAGACTTAACAGTCAAAGCCATGCCCACATACGTGAAACTAAAGATCAGAAGTGAAACCGAGGACTGGAGAGATGGCTCAGCAGTTAAGGTGCTTGCATGCAAAGCCCAAAGACCTAGTTTCATTTCCCCAGTACCCATGTAAAAACAGATCCACTAAGTGGCACATGCATCTGACATTTGTTTGCAATGGCTGGGGGCCCTGACATGTCCATTCTCTCTGTCTTCCTCTCTTTATCTCTCTCTTATAAATAAATATTAAAAAAGAAGAGAAACTGATGCACATTACATTAAAGTGATCATTTCCTGGATTATTCATCAGCCAACTCTGCTGGCTGCAGGGAAGTGTGACAGTCCTTTCTGACCCAGGATAGGCTAGATGGCTTCAGTGAATCCATTTCCTCTAGGTCTCCACCAGCCTCTACATAATTGTTGACATCTTTGCCTAGTGACTCCTACTTCTTGCTAACAAATGAATATATCAAAGGAATGAGAAATTTTAGTGGCAGAGCAGGCACATTCTGTACAATAAATAGACAAGACAGTATGAAATTTAAATTGGTCTTTTTTTCTTATTGATCTTTTGTTTATTTGCAATACTAAGGATAAGATCCATGGCCCTGCCAATGCTAGGCAAGTGGTCTACCACTGAGCTACATTCCCAGCTCTGGTGTTTGATCTTTTATGACTAGAGCAAAATAAAAAGACAAAATTCCATCAGGCATGGATATGCTTGCCACCCCAGTACTTGGGAGGTGGAGGCTTTTTCTCCTGGCAAATGAGCCCATTGACTCTAACTGGGCTCTAGGGCTGCAGGTGTCATGGGGTGGGTGTAAGTGCTATCCATGGGTAAAGCAGCACTGGAGTATGAGTTGCAGGCTCCCGTGAGTGCTTTCTAGGCTTTATTCGGGGACTTTCAAAGTCGGCACAGGTGTTCGAGGCAGGGAAAACAGTAGAACTCTGGGCCTAAGCATACACCCTGCCCATAGCAGCTCTGAGGGCTTGCACTGGCTGACATGTTCCTCCAGACAAACAGAGGCATAAAGCAGCTGTCCTGGGCTAGGATTCCTGTGAGAAAGATCTCTGTATAGTTCTTGGTGGGGCAAGGAAGGCAGAGGCCATATGCAGAGTGACTAACAGGCACATCCATGTGGAAAGCACTTATCTGCTTGTAGTGGCTTGAATAAGATGTCTCCCATAAACTCATATTTTGAATGCTCAGTCCCCAGCTGATGGCAATTTGGGAGATGGAGCCTTGCTGGAAGAGGTGTGGTATCGGGGGCAGGCCTAGGGGTGTTATAGCCAACTCCCCCCTTGCCAGAGTTCATCTGACTCTCCTGCTGCTGTTTTCCACATGCTGTGGCAGAGGTTATGTCTAGCCTCTGCTCTTGCCAAGCTTTCCCCTGCAATCATGAAGCTTCTCCTCAAGACTGTAAGCCAAAATAAAAAATTTCCTCCCAAGCTGGGCATGGTGGCACACACCTTTAATCCCAGCACTCGGGAGGCATAGGTAAGAGGATCACTGTGAATTCAAAGGCTAGCCTGAGACTACATAGTGAGTTCCAGGTCAGCCTGGGCTACAGTGAGACCCTATCTCATAACACCCCCCCCCATTTTTTTCCCTCTATCAGCTCTCTTTGGTCAGGTACTTTATCCTAGGAATGAGAAGGTAACTACAACAGAAAAATTAGTACCAGTGGAGAGGGGTTGTTACTGCCAGAGGTCTGTATGTATGGCTTTTGGAACTGATATATGGGAGGAATGTGGAGGGTTTCTGAAACTTTGGAGTCCTCCAGTGCTCCAAGCAGAGCTTGACAGACCATTCTTGTGAGAGTTGAAAGATCTAAATGCAGAAAGAACCGTGGACTATATAGACTTAGTTTATGAGAGGAAGAAAGAGCTTAGCCAGTACTGGGCTAAAGGCAATTTGTGAGAGAGGCTAGCTGTGCTCTTGGGTTGAATTTAGAATTGGACTGGTGTGAGGATATGGTGCAGAAAAATAGTTAGGCAGGGGACAGCAGCCAGTTCATTTGTAATTGTTTGAGAGATACTACCATTGAGATTGGGCCAGCTGCTCTGCATTGGGGCAACAGGAAAAATGCTGACTCTTATGAAAATAGGGGACCTGAATTCTGAAGGAGTGTTCTGTTCTTCAAAGTTTGCTTTATTCCCCTCTTGTTGATACCAAGCTGAAGGAAACATATTTGCTTTGGATTTTGGGTGAGCACTGAAAGCATGAGTATGAAGAGGATTCCATTAGCAGCACGAACAGAAATTGCCCATATAGGGAGGCAGGGCACTGTAGTTTGGGCCCAGTTCCTTGTAGTTCACAGGTAGAGACAGAGTAATGGTGGAGTCCTGATGAATTTGAGGCCAAGAACAAGCTCTTGACTCCTAAGACACTCATGAGATAGTCAGATCTCAGGAGCCATCCCAGACTTAGTGATATGGAACTCTGAGCAGCCCTTTTCAAACCCAGCAGATGCACCCTAGGACACCCTATAGGAAGCAAAGGGGGACATGAAACTACAAAAGACCCATGTCCTGACTTCTGGACTATTAGTTTTATCTTGTGGAAAATAATCTAAAATTATGTGTGTCCTGAATGAAACACAAATATAGAACACAATGCAACACTCACATTCACTTTTAAAATAAGGCAGGATTAAAAAAAAAAAAAGCAGGCCTTCCAGGCCAACCCTTCCAAACCCTGGTTCTTATCTGGTCTCTAGGGTTAGGGCTTCTGCAGGAGGAAAACAAGAGAACTTCCTTAGAGGGCTTAGTTTCCCTATGTCTAAAATTTTTTTTAACAAATATTCAATAAGAGTAATATAAGCTTTTATGGCTATACAAATTTTCCTGATGACCATGGGGTTTGAGATATAGTCAGCTGAACATGGTGACACATGCCTATAAAGACATAAATGGGGACATGAAGGGTAGGAGAGATTCTGGCTACTAGTTCCAGTCTACCCATTGGTGGCAGAATGGGATGGGCAAGAAACCAGAAATCTGGCATTGCCTCTAAACGGGTTATGACCTTGGGGAAGTCACTTCCACTCTGGGCTTTAGTGTCTTCACTGCTGAGCCATCTCTCCATTGGGGGCTTCAGTATTTTCATCAGAACAATGAGGGGAGTGACTTTTCTGCCTTTGGCACATTAGAGCCTTTCACTCCAACCTTCTACTCTCAGGTAGCTCTCCTGCTCCCTTCCTTTCACTTAAAAACAGTCTTCCTCCCCTCCAGCTAGGCTACTCACAGTCCTGGAAAACTCCATCCATGGCTAGCAGCTCTTCTTGGCAGCTATATTTCTGGCATTTCACTGGGTCTCCACTGCAACCCACGGTTCATCCTCATGGCTCCATTGGGCTTCCATGCAGGCAATCGAACATACCTGCTTCACACTGCCCATGGCCAAAATCTGTGTTGCAAATCCAATGACCCTCTCTTTCATGCATTTGTTATACTCCATAGTACCAGGTAGGCTACCAGCTTGTTAAGGGGGGAATAAAGCCAACTTTGAAGAACAGGAAAACTAACATTCAGGCCCCCCTATTTCAAGAGTCCATATTTTTCCTGCTGTCCCAATGCAGATCACCTGGCCCAATCGCAATGGTTGTCATCTCTCAAACAATTACAGCTGAACTGGCAGCAGTTTAGGCCTAGAGATTTCATTTCTTTCTGTGCCATCTCCATCTGCTCACACCAGTCCATTTTATGCAAAGCAACCCTGCACAAGTTCTCAGGACACAGGCAGGCAGAATGCAGTAAGCCTCTCATGCAAACTGCTTCTGGCACATTCCTTTCTCACCCTTGTAAGCCAAACCTCACAGTCCATAGTTTACACTGCATTCAGGTTTTTCGACTCTAACCAGAATGGCCCATGAAGCTGTATTACAGCAGTGCAAGGTGTCTCTTAGGCTGAGGTTTCAAATTCTTCCACATTCCTCCTGCAAGTCAGTTCCAAAAGCCACGGAATCAGTGTTCTAGCAGCTACGACAGACCCCAATCTCTGGTACCAAACTGTTATAGTTAATATTCTAGTTGCTGCAACAAAGGACCCAACCTAAAAGCAGCATGTGGAGGAATGGGTTTATTTTGGCTTACAGACTCAAGGGGAAAGCTCCATAATGGCAGGGAAAACGATGACATGAACAGAGGGTGGACATCACCTCCTGGCCAACATCAGGTGGACAACAGCAGCAAGAGAGTGTGACTCAAAACTCAAGGGAGAGCTAGGAACAGGTGACAGTTGAGTGTTCAGCACTTAAGGAGACATCTCTATCACACCCTCCCAAGGCTCAAGAACTATAGCAGAAGAAGCAGCAGACAGTATAAGAGCCACAGATTGGGAGGAGTGATTTAGAGTGCTGTCTTCCAGATACAAAATAGTCATTGTATTCTTGACCTCAGAGTGGTTACTGTTACCTGCATAAGACTTGCATGATATCAAAAAGTTGTGGCAGGGTGTGACGATGCATATATTTAATCCCAGTACTTGGGAGGCAGAGGTAGGATGGCTGGGAGTTTGAGGCCACCCTGAGGCTACATAATGAATTTCAGGTCTGCCTGAGCTAGAGTGAGACCCTACCTTGAAAAAAAAAGGTTGTTGTAGATGATGAAAAAGGGACATCAATATAGAAGAGAAAATAGTAGGAAATAAGAGGGAGTTAAGTGGAGGGGAATGGGGACAAAGGAGGGTTGTAGGAGGGGATTATATAAAAATTTTAAATGTTTATTTTAATTAAAAGAAAAAAGTCCAACACTGTTGATTTTGCATTTCATTAAAAAAAATAAAGTCCAAAATAACATTCTAAGGCCCTAGCTTTTTTTTATTTTTGACAAGACAGCTGCTACACTGTCCCCACCACCCTCCTCAACAAATGGATGCCATGTCCTTCTCCCTGTGACATACTCCATAGCCCAAAGAAGGGGCCTCTGAGATCAGGGCTGGTGGAAGAGAGGCCCGTCCCTTGACAAAGTGACAGAACCTGAAGGACTCCTCTCACAAGGCAAGCTATCAAGCGTCTTGTCTGGTGACCAAGCTGCCATATTTAATCATTCCTGTGAACAATCCTAGAATTAAGGTTGCCAGTTTCTTGGTGTTTCTGCTGTCTGTCATCGCTTCTCTTCAGAGTGAAGGTACAGGGGGAGTAACAGTATGTTAGATGTCTGGTCCAAACAGAGAAATCTACCCTGAAGACTTCGTGTTTTAAATAATCCGCTGCCCAGCTGCTTCTGGTGCCTGGCGCCCAGCCCGAGGCACCGGACCGAAGTGGACCAGGAGGGAGCGCAGGGCGAGGGGAAGGGAGGGAGGGAGCCCAGGACTGGCTGCTGCTGGCGGGAGCGCTTCTGCAGCTTCTGTTGGCATCTGCTGCCCGGCTGTGGGGCAGCCCTGGCTCCAGCTGCTTCTCCAAAAGGCACTGCAGGCGGGGCACCCAGGATCTGGTGGCGGCGGCAGCGGCAGCTGGTTTGCAGAACCGGGCAGGGAGGCCTCCTTGTTACAGCTCTGGGAGTATGGGAGCGCTGCTCCCCGTGTGTTAGTGTTCAGCTCATCTCTCTGGAGAATGATGGGCAGAGTTACCCGGGAGAGCGTGGTGGAAAGGCTTCTCTCATTTATTGTATGAATACCCTTGGTTATATAGAGGAAAAGGGGAGAGGCAGGGGCAGAGACGGGCAAAGGAGATTGGTAGTGGCCAGTGACCTGCGAATGCCTGCTTTGCATAGATCAGCCCAAAGAGGACGTGACCTTAGGGCTGTATCAAATGGCGGGGCAGAGGAACTGTCACCTTAGACTCTATTGTCCAGGCACAGTGGTGGTGAGAACATGGGGTTTCCTGCCAAGGGACTCAGAGGCCTAGGATCAAAGGAAGGAGTGTCTGCAAAGCGCCTACTGCGTATATCGGGGCTTCAAACTGGTCTCTACTTACTTTAACCCTATGCCCTCCGTGTACCCAACAGGTACAGGGGGAGTAACAGTATGTTAGATGTCTGGTCCAAACAGAGAAATCTATCCTGAAGACTCACAGTGGCCCATGTAGTAATGGGCCACAGGTTTGGAATCAGACAAACCTGGGTTTGGATACTGGCTCGGCAAGGAAGGGGCACAGTCTTGCCACCTGTACCCACCTCTAAAGCTTATTAGTTAAGCACTTAATCCAATGCCTGGCACACCGGAGTTACTTTACATGGAAGAATACTTTATCCTGGAGAAGAGGGCTCCACCTAGCCAGGTTGATCCATATCTGCTTTAGGTCTTTATTAGCAGCAGAGTCATGGCTGCCTAGATTTGGGCTCTCCAGATCCTTGGCCAGAGCTGGTGGTTGGAGACCCTCCTCACCCCCTTGCCAAACACCCTACAATCCATGGGCCTCAGTTCCTTCATCTTAAAATGGAGTTCTGCAGGGTGTAGTGGTACATTCCTGGGAGGCTGGGGCAGGAGGATTATGAGTTAAAAACCAGCCTGGGCTATAAAAGGGAATTCTGGGCTTGTACTTCATAGCAAGACCCAGCCTCAAACAACAAGAAAGCAAGGTCATGAATTGATTATCAAAGGCTGCCAGGAATTCCCTCACGGTCATTTTTAGGCAGCCCCCTCACATGTATGAAGGAGGACATCAAAACAAGCACGGGGAGTGGAGGCTTAAAAGGGGCTGCTCCTCTGTTCTCAGGCAGTCACAAAGGCCCATAGAATGCTGAGGCCAGAAGGCACAAAGGGCCACAGAACGGACACCTGTGTTCCAGGGCTTACAGACCGAAGACACATGCTGAGTCTGTAGCGCTGAAACCAGACAGGTTTAAGGAATAGTTTACCTGGGTTGTAAACTCTCGCCATTCAAGTTCAAGACTTATTTCTAGTGGTGCAGGAGGAGCTAGGAGGGCTGGGGCTACTTGCTACACTCACGCCTGTTTGGCTATGTCTCACCCCTGCAGGCCTCTGGGGAAAAAAGGACCTGTTATCTCTAGCAGCAGCTGCCGGGGGTGGGGGCAGTCAAAAGAGGCAGCGTAAGGCCTTGGGAATAGGGCACTCAAGGCCTACCAGTCTGTATGGGCTTCAGAAGGAAGAAAGAGCATCTGGTGGTAGCAGAGGCCTTATGGGAGACTTAGCTGGCTTCATTGATGGGAGTCCGGCTGTCACCCAGCAGTCTCTCACGCTCACCCTCCTGGCTGGGGTGCCAGCTCCTAGACAGGCAGGCCAGCAGTGGGTGATGCAGCCCATTGTAGAGGCCAGCGCCTGTGAGGAGGATGAGGAAGCCGAGGATCTGTAGTGGGTGGAAGATCTCCCAGCCTAAGGCCAGGCTCAGGGCCCAGATGACCACGGTGCGTAAGCTGTCCAGCACCATGCGGGTGGTGGCACTCAGTTCCTTGGTGACACTGATGCCAGCAAAGTTGAAGAAGGCAATGCTACTGATGTTGCCTAGCAGAGCCAGGGCAATCAGTGGTTGCCGTCCCACCTGGCAGAAGGCATCCAGGGCATCCTCTAGCGTCCCTCGAGGGTTTCCACTGAAGACGCCAACAGGGATGTAGTACATGGGCACCAGGAGCAGGGAGAGGATCACAAAGCCAAAGAGGCCTGGAAGGAGCAGGGAGCCAGGAGGCATATCACACCTCTACCCTCTCCCAGGCCTCTGATCACAGCCCACAGTGGCCCACAGGCACAGCGGCCTCTGATCCCAGGCCTACTCTTTTGTTGAGTTCCCACGTCCCACTCCCGTACACTTCTGGAGCCCTCTTCAGGAACGCTGTGCCTATGCATGGGCTCTACTTGCCTCTTCTCCACTCAGTAGCTTTTGGCTGAACCAAGAGTAAGAAATACATTTATATGGTGACTTATCCTAGGTGTGCCCAGGCATGCATATGTGCACACGTGTACACTTCCAATACAATAGCTACCCATAATTTACAAAAGAACTATTGGGACTCTGAGGAGGCAGACATGGCTCTCTCCTCTAATCACAGCATTGGGGAAGTAAAGGCACAAGGATCAGGAATTCAAGATGATCCTCAGCTACACAGTGAGTTCCAGGTCAGTCTGGGCTACATAAAACCATGTCTCAAAAAAAAATTTTTTTTCTACCCTGAATCTTCTCAAACATTTTTCCCATTTATAAGCTTTCAGTGATTGATCATACCCTGAGATTAGACTTCCTGTTAACCAACAGAAGGATGTTAAAATTATAACTCAGCCTCAAAGTACCATATAAACAATGAAATAAAAGTTAAAATAAAACACAACTGCTGGCTTCAACTTACTACATTGTTTGGGAAAATAGTTCCCTCTTTTCTCTTTTTTTTTTTTTTTTTTTGAGTCAGGGTCTCAAAAGGCCCAGGATAGCTTTGAAGTTGCTATGTAACCAAGGATGACCTTGAATACCTGATCCTCCTGTCTCTACTTCCCAAGTGGTGAGATTATAGACATGTATCACCATGCTTATCAGGAAAACAGCTCTGTCAGAATGTAAGTCAATACATTGCTTCACTCATAAAGTGTCCAGAAAATAAAAATGAGTGGAAACAGTGTGTTTTGTGATGCAGCTAATTTACATTCTGCAGTCAGCTCTTCTGCTCAGTGGACCAGAAACAAACAGCTTCTACAGGCTCTTGCCCTGGATCACTCTGGCAGCACACCTCTAATCCATCCTGAATTTTTAAAGCATCATTTTGACAGTTGCTTCCCTGCTGAAAAGCCTTCAGTAGTTCTTCCTGCCTGCCTAGTCTACAGCCACTGGCCTAATGTTGAAGATCTCCATGATATATGATCCCGACTTCCTTAGTTCTTGCTTATTTTTCCAACATCAAACCTATACTGCACTCAAATGACTCCTCACTGGTTCCCAAATTTGCATGCAGCAACTCAGGCCTTGCCCTGTCTGGAGTCCCCTCCTTCCCACCTTGCCTATCGGAAGCTGTCGCTCCAATGTTGCCTTCCCTACCCCAAGACACTCAGACTCGCTTGGTAAATGAGGCATGACTAGAATATGAGTGGTCCAAGTACAAAGGTACTTCAGGTCTCTTTCTACTTGCTAGTCATTTCCTCTCTTGCTCATTTCTGTCCTTGGTCTCCCCTTGCCTGGCCCAGCAGGTCTGTCAACTCTTATCTGGGGAAAAAGGAAGAGGTAGGGGCAAGAGGCTCACCCTCTCTTGGTGTCCCCAGCATCTGTCCTGTGCTCCATGTGTACTTTTACAGCCCATTCCGCCCCAAGTGCACCCTTTCCAACAGCCACTACTCTCAGGCATGTACCAGACTCACCCTCAGTGCCCACTGCCCTTAGTGGATGGACGTTGTGTTTGTAGATGAACTTCTCCTCTAGCACCATCTGGACGGCAACGATGACTTGGGCCATGATGATCAGCAGGTCCCCTGAGAAAAAGAGGCCCAGATGAAGCAGGGTGCACTGGGGCCGGGGCCGGGGGTCATAATAGGAGCGATAGAACTGCATGGCACCTCCTGATTTCTCAGGGCCCCATATGGGTCCTGACTTTCTGGCCTCTGAGGTCAGGACAGTAAGTAGTCCTGGGACTCCAAAAAGACCTGCCTGGGTCTGGGAGTTGTATTGTGCAAGAGGCTTGAGGAAGATTCTTTAGGTTTAATTCTGACATGGATAGCAGTGGTTCCACTGGGGACTGGGTTATTGTGATAAATACATGGAGCTTGGCACGTGGCGCAACAAATAGCCCTCTCTCTTTCTTTCAAAGACCAGCAGTTTGCAAGCAAGCACCTCTACCCACTGAGCCATCTCCCCAACCCAGCCCAGCAGAACCATACAGCCAGACAGTCCCTTCTCATCTGCTGCTCCCCACCGGCCTGTTTGGCCTTACCTGTGATCACTTCACTGAGCTTGTGCTGCTCATCACGCTTGCTCAGGAGGTCAGCCAGGCCCACAACTACCAGCCCTGCAATGGTAGCCAAGATGCCCAGCCACTGACTTGGTGTGAGCCTCCGGCCTAGAAAGGCCACGGAAAATAGGCCTGTGAAGATGATCACTGCACCCCGCAGCATCTGGAAGCTGGAGGCGCTGGTCATGTTCAGGGCTAGGGAAAGAGAGACATGAATGTTAGCTCTCTCTTTTTTTGGTTGGATGATGATGCTTGTGTGTAGGCCAAAGGACAGCTTCTGGAACATTGTCCCCCTTTTTTTTTTTTTTTTTTTGAGACAGGGTCTCTCAATGACCTGGAGCTCACCAATTAGGTTCAACTGGCTAAGCACTGAGCCCCAGGAATCATCCTGTCCGGACCTCCAGCACTGGGATTACAGGCATCCACCACATGGCATTTTTTTATATGGGTGCTTGTGAGGCAAACTAAGTCATCTCCCCAACCCAGCCCTGAGGGCAAAGGCTGGCTATACCAAGTGTCTTCAGGGTTAAAACAAGCTGGGCTTTCTCACTAAATCTTGGTTGTGTACACAAGGGCATGCATATGTGAAGTCTGTAGGAAAATGGAAGGTGGGGGTGGGGAGGCTGTTTCACTAGCAGGTTCCTTCACGTAAGGCCCTTGCTGAGCCCTTCTCAGCCTGGCCTGGCTACTCACCCACATACATGAGGCTGGTTCCAGTCATGTCACACAGGGCTGGGGGCAGGAAAAGAAGAGAGCTGAAGGGCTGCTGGGGGTCCACACTGGAGTCTGACAGCCTAGTCGCTCTGCACTGGAGCAGGCAGAAGGCAGCCAGGCAGGAAAACTCTCCCAGGAACATGCCCACCGCCTGCAGAGATGAATCCAGGAGACTCAGCTGGTGGGACCTTGGAACCACCATTAGCAATACTGCTTATTTTGATTACTTTCTTTTTTTCCTTTTGGTGTTTTTGAGGGAGAGCCTCAATCTAGCCCAGGCTGGCCTCTAACTCATGGTGATCCTCTTACCTCAGTCTCCTAAGTGCTGGGACTAAAGTAGTGGGCTGCCATGCCCAGCTCCTGATTGTTGAGAACACAACTTCTCTTTAGACCAGAGCTTACCTTAACATGTCAAAACAGAAGCACTGCTATGGGCAGGCAGCCAGCCCCATAGGTCTGTCACAAAGGGTCCCAGGACATCTTAGTGGAGGCGCTATGGTGTGCAACCTTGCGTGAAGTCTACCCATGCAGGCCAATCCTTGCTATGATCCAGATAGACACCGAGGCTTAGAGAAGTCCAGACTTGTGGAAAGCCAAAAAGCAAGCTGGACAGTCTAGGGTAAAGTCTGTATCTCCCCATTTCCCTGTTCAGTAACGGGGTGTCTTCCATTATCCCCTGTCTCACTGAGGGTCTGACCTCAAGGGAGCTGGTGCTTCCCATGTGTACTCAGGGGATATGGTAAGGGCATGACTTCTCACTGAGACTCAAGCAGGCCTCAAACCAAGGACTATGTCCTCTGCACTTCAAGGAACACCTTGGTTTCTGGCTCTGTTCTAGGAGAGTGGTAGATGGCTCTTCTAAGATCAGGGGAGCTCTACTGCTAGGCCAGGAAACAGTCCAGCCTCAGAGGTACCTGGGTGAGTCCCTAGAGATGGGTGGGAGGACAGGGCTGGTACCTGGAGGAAGGGGTGCTGGAAGCTGTGCTCCTTGCTCCCTCCGCAGCCCTCAGCTTTGAAGTTGTCTGCCCACCTGCAGCAGAGAGAGGGAAAATCAGATTCTGGAAGATTACTGGGCTTTCCACCAAGCTAGGACTTAAGACTCTGTCCCAGCTGGGGTTCCCTCTCAGAGAAGTTGGTCTCTACAGGGAGGGCCTTTAACCTAACATTTTGTCAACTTATGAACATGGGATCACACAACACCCTTTCTTCGGTAACTTGTGGAAATTGGGTATCCTCACTGTTATGTGAGGGCTGTAGATATGCTAAAGTGCCAATTATCTCTCTACTCATCAAAATAAGTAATCAGAGCCACTACTTGAAATTTAATCTATTGAAAACACATGGAGAGATGGCTCAGCAGTTAAGAGGACTTCCTATGCAAGCATGAAGGCCAAGGAGGCCAGAGAAACCTCTTGAATTTGATCCCCAGGACCTACATAAACAATTGGGTGTGGCCACACATCTGTAATCCTAGCCCCATAGGGGAGCAGAGACCTGAGAATCACAGGGGCTCCAGAGGGGGCTGGGGAAGGCAAGCTCTGAGATCAGCAAGAGACTCTGGCTCAAATAAGAATGGGCAAGAGAGATGGATGGAGCCAGACAACTGATGTTCTGCTTGCCACCAGCAAGCACACAGGGAGCTGCACAGGCATGAACACATGCATACACCACAGCATATTACACACAAGAAAAAATACCCATATGTAGACACATGTTAAATTTTTTTTTGTTTGAGACAGACTCACTATGAAGTACAGGCTGGCCTTGAATCAGAAATCCTCCTGCTTTAACTACCTGACTGCTGGCATCACAGGTACATATGCTGCAGTTAAAAGCACACAACCAAAGCAGCTGATGGGAGGACAGTTGTTTACTTCGACAGTCTTAAGGAAAAGCCTCATGATGGCAGAGGAAAGGACGGCATGAGCAGAGGCACTTTGCCAACATCAGGCAGACAGCAGCAGGAGAGTGAGCTGAGCTCTAGCAAAGGGGAGCTGGCTATAACACCCCTAAGCCCACCCCACAAAACATACCTCCTTCAGCAAGGTTCAACCTCCCAAACTGCCATCAGCTGGGGCCCAAGCATTCAGAACACATGAGTTTATGGAGGACACCATAAACTCAATTCATAAATGCAAACTATCACAATCCTCAAGCTTGGCAGTAAAGTTGTTTTTGAACATTTGATAACTTTATTTCAACTTAGTTGGCTTCTTTTGAAATCTGTTTTATTTTTTCATTTGTGCATTTAAAAATATGATTCAAAGGGACCAGTGCACAAAATAAAAAATAAAATAAAATACATTGTCAAGAGCTTCTGTTCAGCTGATTGCGGTAGTACAAGCCTGTAATCCCAGTACTAGCAAGGCTGAAGCAAGCAGTTGCTATGAGGCCAGCCTGGCTTACATAGCAAGGTCTTGCAACCAACCAACCACCCACCCACCCACCTCTGGTCTAGAAGGTGAGGTATTCAGGCCCAGGAGATGACCATCTGAGCATCTTCAGAAAGCTCTACAGTAGGTGGAAAGTTGGGTGTGGTGGTTCAGGAATGCCTTTAATCCCAGCACTTGGGAGGTAGAGTAGGAGGATTGGGCATGAGTTTGAGGCCATCCTGAGACCACGCAGTGAATTCCAGGTCAGCCTGAGCAAGAGTGAGACTCTACCTCAACAAAGCAAAAAAGCAAACATAAAGTAGGTGGCAAAGATAGCAGTCATTGAGCTATGTATGAGCAAGCACAATGGATGGCAAGAACTGGTCCCCACTAAGCCCAGAAATATTTTCAGCACAATGTTTTGGGCAACTACAACCTACCATTCTGAACTGTCTGCCACTTGGGCATGAAGCTCGTTTTCCTAAATTTTAAATTTGTTGGATATGTCCCACATTTAGTCTGCTCTTTCATTTGAAAGTCCTTTGCATGTTTGGAGACCTTCCAACCTTCTGAATCTGCTCCTCTGGCTATACAAGCCCAGCTCTTCCTAACCTTTCACTCCCCTGGCTGTTGATTTCTGAAAGCATTCTGGTGGGTGCTTGTCCAAACCAAGCATGTGACTTGGCCCAGACAAGAGACTGGCAAGACAGAGGCTTATACATGTACTGGCCATGTTGCCTGCTGGCTCCAGTCAGCGCACACTGTTGCAATTCCTGTTGGCATTACCTGCGCCCAACATCAGACAACGGATGTCTCTAAGGTGCAAGACTTGGGGCTTCTTTTGGTGAAATGTATTTCCTTGGCATGTCTTTCTAGAGCACCCACACTATAGATACTTTTCCTAGCTTATAACAAGCTTGAGCCCCCAAAGTGTAGGTGGGTGGGGGGCTTCTGGAGGGTTCTTAAAACCAAGGACAATTGAAGGGAGAGGTTCTAATACAGCTGGCTAGAGGGCAGAGAGAAGCCTAGAGCTCAGCATAGGCTAGGGAACCAAGCGTAGGCAGTCCCAGCCCCAACAGAAAGACTAGTAGCTCAAAAAGCCCCCAGATCAAGCAGTGCTGCGTGTGTAGCTCATCTCAGCGTATTCACTGTGGCTTGAATGAGCTCAACATCCAGGTCTTCCACACTTCCCACCACCCCTGTTCCCCAAACATCACTGCATGAGAGCCCAATGGGTTTTATTGTAGATGAGCCTTCCAGATCGCACCTGGTGAATGGACCAGGTCCTTTGGCCCCAGATGGTGTTCATGAGATTAACTTCCCACAGGCTGGCCCAGAGGGGAGAAGTATGGACCTGTCTTATGGCAGCTTGCTACCTGGCTGTCTCCCAAACTGAGCTCCTCCTTTCTGAAGGCTTATTTTCTCCACGGAGTAGTTCTGCCTGGACAGGCATCCGCTGGCAAGCTTCCCATTGCAGAAATGGAATCTCTTTGTATCTAAGAACACAGCAGACTGAGGGAGTAGATGTCAGCTGTCAGCTCAGCATGTAGACAGACGGAACCAGACTTTGGCTCACCATGTAGGTCCTGACCCCAGGCTTCACAGATGAGATCCAAAATGTTTGGGGACAACAGCTATGACCCCTAAGGTGGAATGACACTTTGCTGATTGTCAGTACTTCCCAAATGTGTGTGTTTTAAAGAAACTAAGGAGGCAGGAGAGATGGCTCAGTGGTTAAAGCTCTTGCCTGCAAAGCCTAACAATCCTGGTTTAATTCTCCAGTACCCACGTAAAGCCAGATGTACAAAGTGGTCCGTGTGTCTACAGTTTGTTTGCAGGGGCTGGAGGCCCTGGTGCAACTAAGCTGGGTGTAGTGGTGCACATCTTTAATCCTAGCACTGGGGAGGCAGAGGTCGGAGTTCAAGGCTGGCCTGAAAATACATAGTGAATTCCAGGTTAGCCTGGGCTAGAATGAGACCTTACCTTGAAAAACAAACAAACAAACAAAAAGAAACTTTATTTGTGTGTGTATTGGCATGCTAGGGTCTCTTGCTGCTGCAAACAAATGCCAGATGCATGTGTCACTTTTTGGCCTCTGGCTTTATGCAAGTGATTGGGGAATTGAACTTAGGCAGAAGCACCTTTAACTATTGAGCCATCTCCTCAGCCCCAACCAAACACGTTCCCGCCCCCTTGAGGTAGGATCTCACTTTAGCCCAGGCTGACCTAGAATTGACTCTGTAGTCCTAGGCTGGCCTGGAGCTCACAGCAATCCTCCTACCTCTGCCTCATGCACATATTTTTTTTAAAAAAAATATTTTTTTCCACCCTGAGACTACATAGTGAATTCCAGGTCAGCCTGGGCTAGAGTGAGACCCTTCCTCGAAAAAAAAAATTTTTTTTATTTATTCATTTTTCAAGGAGAGAGAGAGAGAGAGAGAGAGAGAGAGAGAGAGAGAGAGAGAGAGAGAGAGAGAGAACACACCAAGGCAACCACCTTGTGGGTCTGGCTTGTGGGTACTGGGGAATTGAACCGGGGCCTTAGGCACTGGAGGCAAGTGCCTTAACCGCTGAGCCACATGTTTTTTAAATGGCCAATTCACTGAGCACTAAATGCACTCTGCCTGTTGTGTAGGCCATTCTGCCTCAAAAGGTTCTTCATTTTCTGAGAGTGACCCTAAGATTTGGCATACAGAGACACTCAGGTTCATTCAGTTAGCAACTTGTGGTCAAGCCCTGCTGGAGTTCACCCTCAGAAAGGAAGAATATCCAGAATGTTCAGCCTTGAGTCACATGGCCTGACAAGTTCCAGAAATAGCCAGGCCAACACTGATGAATGTCAAAATACTACATAAAATAAGCTCTTATAAGACCAGGCCCATGGCAGGCATTTGATGCAAAAGATGCTTTTCTGTCCCTTCTTTTTTTCCCCACATGGAGTGGGAGTCACCTTCCCTTTTGTAGAGTCAGTGTGGCCCCACTGGACTTCTGCTTTGCTAGCTGAGGCAGAGGCCAGTTGGAGGGGATCAGGCTACTGCCCCTGATGTTCCGGAGCCATGACATGTAGAACTAGAAGAAACTCAGCCATCATGTCACAAAATTCCTTATTTGCCGGATGATGAATCCAGAGTCAGAGACTTGAGGAGCACAGGACTCACAAGTGTGAAGCAGGGCCAGTAGCCAGGGCTGGGTCCAGGAATGTTAATATCTATTTCCGTATCTTCAATCTTCTTTGATGTTCTAACCTTACTCTGAACTATTCTTGTTCTCCACTGGGGTGAAAAGGCAAGCCTGCAGACAGGCCTCCATTCTGCAGACTCCTTATTCTGAAGGATAGGCTTAAGCCCTATGAGGACGCACCCTCTGTTGGCAGAGGCTGGCTACTTTCAGGGTTCCCTGAGCATCAAGCAGACAGGCTGTTGGAATGGGCAACCCTGATGGGTAATGAGTCACTTCCAACAGGCCTTGCCCACACACAAAGCTCAGCATTTTGGATGTGTGTCCAGGGTTGACAGGCAGACACTAAGTATCAGATGTGGGTGGGCCCTGCTAATTAGCTGTGTCCATTTCCACAAAATCTCTGCCATTTCTTCCTGTATCCCCAACTTGCCAAGCGCAGTGAGTTAACTTCTTTCCCTTGTCCAGGGATCTAAGAAGGGCCAGAGTTTCCCCACTTCTGCTGTGTCCCAGAAAGCAGAAGATAAATGAAGATGAGCCCTCTCATCTCTGTGAGAAACCCTTCCTCAGTAGAGTCTACAGTGTCTGAGACAAGGTAGGGTAAGGATTATCATGCCCTGATTATAGATGAGGAGACCAAGGTTCAGAAGGGCCCATAACTCCTTTTATCCCATAATTTTCAAGTCTCATCTCTCCACTGCACTGCCCTCCTTACTTGGTCTTCAAGTTAGTCCTGCAGTCCCTCTGAAGCAACAGTCCCAGATCAGAGGCAGAGGCAGATGCCAAGGGCAAAAGTTGAGGTAAACAGAAAAGACCACACAAGCCTCTTTTCTAACAGAGGCTTGGCAATGTCACATAGGACCTCCTGACCAAGGAGGAAGGTAAATCAGGCCACATGTCCTCCATGTATCAGACCTTATACCCTGCAAACTCAGGAAGGGGCTGTACTTAGGGCCTTTGGAGGGGACTGGCAGGGTCTGTTTCACTCTGGTTCTTCCAGGAGAGAACCGCAGCTAGATTCAGGACAATGGGACTCTGAAATGGGTACCACCCTATCAGGAACACTCAGGCTCAGGCAGACAAATGGTTTGGTCTCAAGGAGACAGTCAATAGAAGTGGCTGGAGACCAGGAAACAGTCACTAAAAAAAGCAGCAGTCATTTCTTAGGAAGGGGCCTTTTGCTAAGACTCAGGGAGAAGAGCCAGGGCTAGCCAAGTCTGGTGTCTTTTTTCCCCATGAGCATGTGATGTTTCTCTTCTAAAACCTGCTGAGTGGGGAGAGAAAAGCAGGCAGCACATGCTCCCGTGTATTTCCTCATCCACTGAGAAGTCCTCCCAGGCACTGAGCTGCTCTTCCAGGCTGACACTGCCAAGGAGTCGTTAAGAAGAGCTCAAGAAGAGCAAGCAGGACACTAGCAGGATTCTGGGCAGAGGCTTACTGCCTAGTTCCAGATGGAGGGCGCCCTGAGGGTGGAGATGTGGTAGAAGATGCCACTACAGGCTTATACCTTTCAGACACAGTGGAGAGATGAGAAAAGAAAGGCCAAGGGGAGGGGGCAGGATTTGGGGGCAGTAAAGTCCTAAAGAACAGGATGAGGATGAGACTCAGGGTGCTGAGACCTGGGTGCCAATCCCCTATTGACATCAACAAGCTGATCACAATAAGAAAGTTTTCTTGGGACCTCTTCTATAAAATGTAAGGATTATATTGATTTCTTTTTTTTTTTTAATTAAAAAATTTTTTTTCAAGGTAGGGTCTTGCGCTAGCTAGCCTAGGCTGACCTGAAATTCACTATGTAGTCCCTCACTGAGATCCTCTTATCTCTGCTGGGACTAAAGGCGTGTGCCACCACACCAGCTGATTTCTGTTTTGTTTTCCCATTTATGAGTGAGAGAAAGTAAGTGCGTGTATGGCTGTACCAGGGTCTATTGCTGTTGCCAACAAATTCCAGACACATACACCACATTGTGCATCTGGCTTTATGTGGGCACTGGGGAATTGAACCCAGGCTGGAAGGCTTTACAGGAAAGAAACTTTAACCACTAAATCATCTCCCCAGCCCTGATTTCTGTTTTTAACAATAACAAAATGATGAACTGGTTATGATGCCATATTTATAAACCCAATACTTTGGAGGCTAAGGCTGGAGGACTCAGGTTAAAGGCCAGCTTGGACTACATAATGAGACCCTGTCCAAAAGATAAGTAAATAACCAACCTCTCAAAATGACAGGGGAGAACTTTAGCATTGCACGGTATTTGTAGTTAAGAATATGCATTCTAGAGTCAGATAACTCTGACTCAAATTAAAACTGTCATCTGGAGGCTGGAGAGATGGCTCATCGGTTAAGGCACTTGCCTGCAAAGCCTAATGACTGAGGCTCGATTCTCCAGCACCCATGTAAAGCCAGATGTACAAAGTGGCACGTTTGGAGTACAAATCTGGTGGGTGCAAATCAGGAGTACAAATCTGGAGTTTGTTTACAGAGGCTGGAGGCCCTGGCATGTGAGTTCTCTCTCCTCTGTCTGTTTGCAAGTAAATAAATAACATTAAAAAAAATCTATCATCTGGGAAATGAGTAGAATGTGGTAACTTAATTTTTCTGTACCTCAGTTTCCTTCAAGAATGATGAATCTGTCTACCTTCCTGGGTGGTTATGAGAATTCCCTGAGTTCAGGTGGAAGGGTGTCAAGGCAGGTCTGGGTGCTCTGCATGCTGGCTGCCTCCACTAACTGTGCTCATGCCTAGAGGCAACTGCAGAGAAGCAATGGGATTTCCAGCAGGTAGCTCACATCAGGGTTAGGGTTAGATGCTCCTCCATCCTCTTCCTCGAAGCTTTAAAACAATGTTTACAGTCCAACTCTAGGGCCGGACTCAGGGGGAGAAGCTTAGGGTGAGAAGCTTCTGAGAGGCCCCACACCAGGTTACAGGGCAGGAGTCAAGACCAAAGGGTGAGTGTGTCATGTGAGAGCCTCCAAGGGTGGTGCCTCCCAGGACTGAGGATCCCTAGGATTCCAACCTGACTGGTTTGAGCTTTTTAAGGAAGGAGGACGGACTCAGCACAGTTTATCCCAGTAGCAAAGGGGAACTGGACTCCCCCTGGGGACAGCAGCCCTAAGAAGCTTTATAGCCACTCTTTGAGCACAGGAACAGGCCTTGGCTGGTGTAATGTAAGGACATTCTGCTATGTTCAGGTTCTAAGACTAGAGCCCTCAGGTTGGGACTCCAAGACAAGGGCACAGCACAAACAGACATTGCTGGTTAGAGGTGAATCCGAGAGATAGGTAGGCCCCACCGAAAGATCCACAGACTATGTCCTCCTTTAGGGGGAAAGTGGGAAGCATTCTGACTGCCACGTGTGTACACATCTGTCTCCTCTGAGGTTAAAGTTAGGGATCTTCCTGGTCACTTCCGCCACCTTCTCTTCCACACTTGTAGATATCTTATAGTCATCTGATTGATTACTTCTAGGTGCCCTTTTGAAACACCTCACATCTATGATGTCATGTGTGATATTCAAAATCCCTCAGAAAGAAATAAGAAATGGCCATACCCCTAAGATGGCTCAGCTTCTCCAAGCCCAGAGATTCACAAAACCCAGGGCACCTAGCACACAGCCCAGAGGGCAGGAAGCTTCTGCTGGAGTCACCACATGGAGTCCTCTTGCCTTACACGGCCGGGTGTCAGGGAGGACTGACGGGCAGAGGGCCACTGTCCACCGTTCTCCACAGGCAGCACATCTACTAGCAGCAGCCAGAGTGGGTGTCCTGCCCCAAGTGACTCTAAGGTGACCACCAGGTTGGTCACATCGCTTTTTTTTTCAGTGATATCACTTTCAAACGACGATCCCCAGGTCAATAGTCTCTAATTACTGGGGCTGGAGGTGGAATCCAACTGGGCATTTGGTGCCGGCCTCGTGCCACTTGGATCTAGACTGTTTCCTTCCTCCAAGTCTGACTAAGAGCGGCTTTAACCCTCTCTGCTCCACCACTGCGGTAGCTAGCTGGAGTGCCCCAGCCCTCGGCAGGCCCTGATTCTGCAGGAGGTGCTCACACACGGAAAGATGAGGAACCTGAAGCACCAGGCCTTGGACCCGTGACTTCTTGGGGCTCGTGCCCATTCCCTGGTCCCTGAACAGCGTGAACCACTGGGTTCTCCCCACTCGGAGAGCTGGTGAGGCCCCCGGGCGGCAGAGGAGGTGGGGGGTGCAAGGGGGAGGGTAGAGAAGGAGGGTGCCGAGGGAGGGGGAGGGTACGGGGGGGAGGATGCAGCACCGGGGGAGGGTACGGGGAAGGGCGCCTGCTCCCGCAGGCCGGCGCGGCCCGCACTCACTTTGCCGACAGCGTGTTGATGGAGCCGGTGACGAGCATCAGCCCGGCCAGGAACAGCTGGTACTTGGTCCAGGCCATGGCGGGGGACGGGAGACCTCAGCTGCGTCTGGGCGCGCCGGGGACTCCGACCCCAGCACTTCCGGGCCGGGCGTCACGTGACCCAGGCCCCGCCCCGCGCCCTCCGGGCCCCGCCCCTGCGTGGACGGCCTGGGTCCGCGGCGTGCGGCGGGGTCCGCGGCGCTCTGGAGCTCCGCCCGCCGCTCGTCCCTGTTCCGGGGAAGCCACGCGTGCCGGGCGTCGCACCCTCGTCCCTCGTCCGCCACGGCCTGTGCGGCGAAGACATGGGTCCCGGCGCGTTGTAAGTCGTGCTCGGGAGGCCGAGCCTGCATCGACGCCCCGCTTTCCCGAGACGCGGCCTGGACCCGGCGGTGCCCGCGGAGACGCTCGTCTGGTGGCGGCCAAACCCGGGGAAGCCAGGCGCGCCGCCTGCGGGGACCCAGCCTTGGGGAAAGTGGAGGCGGGAGGAGTAGGAGCTTGAGTCACGTGGGAGCCCACTCGAGATGCTGACGCCGCCCGACAAAGCCAGCTAAGCCGGGAGAAGCTGCGGGCGTTAAGGCTACGCTTCCGCGAGGTAGTTCCCTTTTGCAGGCTCTTCGTCTGGTTACGAAAATACCCTAAAAATAGAGTTAGGAGCTCAAGGACGGTTTTATGAGTTTGAGGGGAAAACCAGGCCGGCGGAATTCAGATTCTCTTCTTGTGACTGGGAGGAAGTGGCTTTCCCTCAATAAAACTTTGGTGCCTCCAGCTTCCTCTCCTCCTTCTGATGGGGGTGGGGGAGGGGAGGCCAGGTCCAGAGCTAATTATGAGCGAGGAAGGCCTCTTCAATGGCTTCCGAGCCTGCGAGCAGTGGGGTGTGCATGTGGGCAGCTGAACTCAGATTTTCTTTTAGGGTCTGTTACTAGGCCTACCCCGCTGACCTTTCATAGCCCCACTCAATGCTGCTTCGCCCTAGGTTTATTTGCAGAGGATTTCTGCCATATAATTAATTAATTTCGTTGTTTTATTTTACTTTATTTTGGAGGCAGCGTCTTTCTTAGTACTCCAGCCTGGCCCTTAATTCATTATGTAACCCAGGTTGGTCTCCAGTTTCTGACCCTCCCGCTTTAGCCTCCCAAGTCCTGGGTTACAGGCAACATCTAACCTTTAAAATCCTACTTCTGAAGCCGGGCGTGGTGGCGCACGCCTTTAATCCCAGCCCTCGGGAGGCAGAGGTAGGAGGATCGCTGTGAGTTCAAGGCCACCCTGAGACGACATAGTGAATTCCAGGTCAGCCTGGGCTAGAGCGAGACCCTACCTTGAAAAACCAAAAAACAAACAAACAAACAAACAAACAAAACCCTACTTCTGGGGCTGGAGAGATGCGAGTGGTTACGGTGCTTGCCTGCAAAGCCTAAGGAGCCAGGTTTGATTCCCCAGGACCCATGTAAAGCCAGATGCATAAGGTGGCACATGCATCTGGAGTTTGTCTGCAGTGGTGGCTGTGCCCATTCTCTGTTTCTCTTCTATCTCTGCTTGAAAATAAATAAATAAATATTTTTTAAAAAATCCTACTTCTGGCTCTGGCTGCCAGTTGCTGCCTTCCTCTTCCAGCTCCGGTCTGCAGCCCATGCCCAGAGGTACAAACCCCTTTGTGGCTGCTTTGACCTGGCACATGCGTGTTTCTCCTTTCTGCAGATCTTGTTCCTACAGGCATAGAAACAGGACCTGTCTGCCACCTCCTCCTACTTGCCCCAAGACTGCCTTGAATTTGTGCATATGGCTTGTGTGGATTCAGAAAAACCCTTATGGAGACTGTACCAGAATTCTTTATTCCAGGAAGAGCAGATGGGAGGGGTTACAAATGAGGTCCTCAACAAAATATAGGAGGTCACCACAGAGAGGGGAGCAGCTTCCCTATAGGAAGGAATGGTGGCATGAGTTAGTGTGGAATCTGTCTAGGACCTGCAGACCATTCTAGAACTTTCACTGGAGCTTGTTCTCTTTAGTCAGAAGAGAGGAAACCCAGAGCAGATTTCTTCTGAGCTTAATGTCCCCCATCCATAGTACTTCTGGCTTTGTGTGATTCACAGGTAGCCATCATTTACCCAAAAATATTTACTGAGGTATTGGGACAGATGGAGCACAGCTGTGTCCTATGGGATAGACTGGATCAGCTCAGGTCAGCTGACAGCCCCCAAGGAGCTAGTTCTTTCAGGCCACAGTGAGCGACTCACCCAGTGGGATCTGGACCATTTTCCTACAAGTCTCAGTCAAGGGTATTATTCTGAAGTAAGCATCACTAATGATGGTGTAACCAGCTCGACATGATGTCATTAGCAGCACAGTCTCTGTCTCTAGAACCACATCATAAAATGAATTTTAATTTATCATGGTGTTGTAAGCATTAATTAAACAGATGTCTCTAGAGTCTGGTACATAGGAGGATTTATTGGCAAAGGCACATGGATCCCACCAAGTAAAAGGCCCACAGCCAAGTATGGGGCTCCCAAGAGTAGCCAGACAAGGTTATTGCCTTCCTGGAGTTCAGGATTCAGTGGAGGAGAGGAACAGGCACAAAAGCAACATGCTCCATGAGAGAACCTGGAAGAGGAAGAGGAAGTTGGTTGCTGGGGGAAGGATAGATTCTTCAATGGACAGGGCACCAGGACTATGTTCGATTGGGTGCCACATCTGCGACAGGCCCTTTCCATTGACCTCTGGTCTCAGTGTCCATAGCAGTCCTGTTACCCAATTAGGCCCAACACTGAAGCAACAGATTTTGCAAGAGAGAGTTTATTGGCATGGTGGTCAACCACTGAAATAGGAGACCCAAGGACAGGGCTTGGGGTATTTATGATCTTGGTCTGAAGCATGAGGACAGAAGACATGGGGTAAATGAAATGAAAATATATGTGGTCACTTTAAGAGGCTCTTCTTGCTCAGGGACCAGGGCCATGTAGGAAGCGATAATGAGCCCCCAGTTGCCAGGGAAACCCAAAGCCACCTGGGTAATGGCCTTGAGTCCTATCTAAGGGCAGGGCAGAAACAGAAACTTCTTAGAGACCTTGAAGGATTTTTATTGCTTCTCACTAGCCTCTTCCCAGACACCTCTTTTCTCTAGGAACAATTCCTAAAAGGGACCACCTCACTTTGTTCATTGAATTTCCAAAGTACCTTTTCATATCTATTATCTGTCTATCATCTGTCTGTCTATCTCTATCTATCTATCTATCTATCTATCTATCTATCTATCTATCTATCTATCTATCTATCTATCTATCTCTATCTGTCTCTCCAGCTGTGGACACCACTACCTAACTCTCCTAGTAAAAGCTTAACTGTAAAAGGCATTCTGGTCTCAGCTCCTGTCTTGGACTAGGTTGTTCTCTCCCCTCTTCTGCTTTTTTATCAGTCTGCACATGTGTAATCAAGCTTCAAAGCTTTCATGGAATGTGTTCAAAACATGGTAATATTAGCATAACCTGAGGGAAGAGTTTTTGGCCTCCTGAGATCACAAAGTCACCCAAAGTCACCTTTGGGGATCCGAATGAAGAGTTGGTGGCTTCAATAAAAATGGCCTTCAAGTGGATGCAAAGATTGTAAGAGTCACAGAATGGAAAAGAGTCCCGAGACATTGTCCCCCTCCCCCAAATAGACTCACTGCTGCATTCATGACCCCACAGTGAATACTGATAACCCAACCCCACTGACAAGGGGCCTCAGTGGAATGGGGGAGGGGAGGGAAAACACAAGAGTATAACCTTATGGGAATATGACCAATATGCAGTATATTACAAAAATAACAATAGGGCTGAAGAGATGGCTTAGCGGTTAAGGCGTTTGCCTGCAATGCAGAAGGACCTGAGTTCGATTCCCAAGTGCCCATGTAAAGCCAGATGCACAAGAGGGCGCATATGTCTGGAATTCATTTGCAGCAGTGGCTGGAGGCCCTGGCGTACCCATTCTCTGTCTCTCTCTGCCTCTTTCTCTCTCTCTCTCTCAAACAAATAAATAAAATATTAAAAAAAACCAATAAATGTCCTTCAAGTCCCTGAAGCAGGAGGCAACCATTACCATCAAAATCCACACATCAAAGGTGTTACCTAGAGCAGAACTAATGGGAGATTAATAAAGTGTAGCGCATCCTTGTGACTTCGAGAATTAGTAATTTTTAAACTTTTTATTGATAGCTTCCATAGTCATAGATTATAAGCCATTATGATTCTCTCCCCACTCTCCCCCACATCTCGTCCCCCTCTCAATTAGTCTCTGATTTGTTTCAGTGTCATCATCTTTTCCTCCCATGGTGTGTAGGTATTATAGAATTAGTGATTTTTAAAGCTAACTTTTTTTAAAAAGCAAGTAAGTAAGTAAGATGTGAGAGTTTAGGGCAGAGAAACAAAACCTATGAAGAGTTAGTTTCAGATGACAGGCCAGCTGTACTTGTTTGCTGGTAATGATAAAGTCAGAATTCTGTCTTCCCATGCATGGAGTCTTGGAGACTGAGCTTTTGTTTTTGGACTCAAAATCACCATGTAGCCAGATTCGCCTGAACTCTCGCCTCCACTTCACCTCCCCAGTACTAGGGTTATAGGTGTGTGCCATCAGCCTCGCCCTTCAGGGCTTATTCTTCTGATGCCTGAGCTGAAAAATATGCATATTCACAATGGAAAGTTGTTTTAGTAAAGCCCAGCAGAAGGTTTTGTCTACTGAGCACTGTGAAACTGGTATTCAGGGAAGATTTGATCAGGGACTCGAAAGGAGAAAATGATAGCTTCAGATAGAAAAGGGTTATTACTTCTTGCAGAACCGACCACAAGGACACCCTAGGGTGGCTAGTCCTCATTCCAGAGAGTGAGCTACAAAGAGGTTCCAGCTCTCTGCCACCTGAATGGGCCTCGGAGATGAAAACTACGATTGGCATTCCTGCCCCTCTGTGTGCAGGGAGCTTGGGGCTAAGGCATTTGGGCCTCGGAAGACAAAAATTCTGAGATAAACAGAGAGAAACAGGGTGGATATGTTACATGCAAGCAGTGGGGTTATGGTAGTTACTGTGGGGTCATGAAGACCTCTGTCAGTCCTTAGGAGTTAGCAGGGGATGTACCTCAGGGTGTCCTACCCACTCTATGGATCTTACAATCTTTCCACCTCCTCTTCCACAAAGTTCCCTGAGCCATGGCAGGCCTGTTGACAGCCTGTTTTAGTGTTAAGTTCTTTGTAGCCTCCGGAGCCCTAATTTCTTGACTTAAATGATTTATCTACAAACCAGCACAAATTCTCCTCTTCCTTTCTCTCCTCTCCTCCATTCTCCTAACCTTCACCCCAACCCCAGTTGTTAATATTTGAAATTTGATCTGGATCTAAGCTCCCGGGAAGATTTGGTATCTGTTAGAACTAGAATGTCTCCATTTTTGGACTCTGATTGCCACTTCACAATTATAACTGTTTCTGAACACCTTGCCTGCCCCGGCAGGGCTAGAACCCAAGTCTCATCTAGTCTTATCCAAAATAACTAATCAATTCCTCAGCAACAGCTTCCCGCTTCTTCCTCAGCCTGAGGTGATCGGACCCTCCTGGGTCAGCCTCTTGAGCCTACTAACTCCTTTCCAATCTGATGACAAGGTTCGTCCTAATTGGCCATTTAGTCCATAAATGAGCCTAACCACATGTGTAAACTCTCTTGGCCTCACAGCCTCCTGGTGTCTGACCTCCTGGTCCTTGCTTTGGTAAGACTCCCCCTCCCCAGCCTGGCTGGGAAGTAGGGAAGGGATTTCTTGTCTGACTTCTTTCCTGTCTTGTTTCGGGTTGCTTTCTCACTTTGGTACATGTAGGATTTCCCGAGTCCTTTACTTTCTCTTAGTATTTTCCTTAGTGAAGGTGACGGGACTCTGACTTTGCTTTGCTTTCCATACATGCAAGTGCCTTCTCCAGAGGCTTTTCCTGGAGGTGTTTCTGGGAAGGAGATTCTCTCCATCCTCCGTCCCTCTTTCTAGTGGACAAAGGGGAGAATTTCCTTCTGGCTTGAGTCTTTCAGCTAATCTTTCCTTGGATCCTAATTCTCCCCAAAATAAGCCTCATAATTTGTAATTTATCCTTCTCAGAGTCTTTTATTTTAATTCTTTTTTTTTTTT
>PVHP010021891.1:0-28927 GCA_004024765.1 Zapus hudsonius
TTCCCCTTGCCAGTGTTTGGCACACCTTCCTGCCGCTGTTTGCAGTGCTATGGCAGGGGTGATGTCCAGCCCTCTGCTCATGCCATCGTTTTCCCTGCCAGAATGGAGTCTCCCCTCGAGTCCGTAAGCCAAATAAACCCATTCCTCCACAAGCCGCTTTTGTTTGGGTTCTTTCTGCGCAGCAACTAGAAAGCTGACCACAACAGCCTCTATGTTTAAGTGTTTTCCCTACTGTTTCCTGTAGCAGTTTCCGAGTTTTAGGTATGACACTAAGGTCTTTGATCCATTTGGAGTTGATTCAGTCTTTTACATATAGATATCCAGTTTCCCCAGCACCATTTGTTAAAGAGGCTGTCTTTTCTACAGTGAATATTTTTGGCATTTTTGGCAAAAATCATATGGTTATAGCTGCCCGAGTTTATTTTTGGGTCCTCAGTTCTGTTCCATTGATCTACATGTCTGTTTTGTGCCAGTACCATGCTGTTTTTGTTACTGTGAATCTGAAAATACACTTTAAAGTCAGGTATGGTGATCCTTTCTTCATCCTTATTTCTGGTGCTGAGGATTGCTCTGACTATCCAAGTTTTTTTTTTGTGTTTCCAAATAAATTTTAGAACTTTAAAAATATTTCCATGATGTATGTCACTGGAATTTTGATGGAGATTGCTTTAAATCTTGGGTTCCTTTTGGTGAGAGAGCCATTTCCACAATATTGGTTCTTGCAATCCATGAATATGAGATGTCTTTCCATTTCCTAGTATCTCCTTCAATTGCTTTCTTGAGCATTTTAAAGTTTTCATTGTAGAGATCTTTCACTCATTTGGTTAGATTTATCCCAAAGTTAAATAAGTGTTCTTGAGTTTGGGAAATACTTTAAAATGTGCTGTTTTCACCCATGGCTGCTAAGATATATAGCTCATTACTCTGAAGTGAAAGAAATACTTGTCTTCCTCTCCTGTATAAACCATATATATATTTTTAAAAAGGCTCTTCCCCCCTCCACTGGAAATTGAACTATGGTTTCAAGCATACTGGACGGATGCTCTTCCACTGAGCCCCAGCCCCAGCAGGAAAGTTGTTCTTAACATCTTTCTTGAGATATAATCCGCATACCATCAAATTTTCTCATTTAATTTATGATTTTATTTTATTCACAGAGTTGTACAGACGTTACCACAGACTAAGTCTAGAATATTTCCTCCTTCATTCTCCAAAGAAGCCCTGCCCTGATTAGCAGTCACTCCCCATCTCTGTCTCCCCAGACAGAGCAGCCATTCTCTCTCTCTCTCTCATATGTCTCTGTGGATTTGCCTATCCTGGGCATCTTATATAAATGGAAATGAGAAGTATGTGTCCCTTTTGATTGGCTTCCTTCACCTCGTGTCATTTCCAGAGATTCATCCACAGTGCAGTGTCTACCAGCACTTTGTTCTTCTTTATTGCTAAACATAAGAACATTCTGTCTTGAAAAAGTCCCAGCTAATAAACACAGACAGAGTTAGAAAAATACTGCATTGAAGCTCTAATACAATAACAGATCAGCGATATTTAAAATCAGTGGGTGTTTGAGGCCATTAGGTGAAAGAAAAGGTTGACGGGGAAGTATAAACTGGATAAATTAGACCATGAGCCCTGAATAGGCAGATCAATCTTAAAATTTGTAATTCATTACAAGTGAGACTACCTGTGCATATTGTGTGACTCCTTAAAAAAATGAAGTAGGTGTCATTTTCTCCCAAATCTAATCAAGCCTCTAGTGTTAACTTCCCACTCAGAGGAATCTGGGAGTTAGCGGAAGGAGCTCTACAGCGCTGCAGCACTGCCTGCTGTAGGATAGATGACGGCGTGAAATAGAAAATTAAGTCTAAAGAAATAATCAAATGTAACACAAATCTAGGTTCTGGTGGGAACCAACAAGAGAAAAAGTACATTTAAAAAAAGATACTCATTTTCAAGGAGAGAGAGAGAGATGAAGAGAGAGAGAGAGAGAGAGAGAGGAAATGGACATCTTGCCACTGCAAACAGACACATGTGCCACTGTTGCGGTCAACTTACTCTGTTGCTGAGCAGAAAGAACCCAAGCAAAAGTGGTTTGTGGAGGAATGGGTTTATTTGGCTTACAACTCGAGGGAAGACTCCATCCTGGCAGGGAAAATGATGGCATGAGCAGAGGGGTGGACATCACTTCTGCCACAGCACTGGAAACAGTGGCAGGAAGGTGTGCCAAACACTGGCAAGGGGAAGCTGGATTATAACCCCCAAAAGCCTGCCCCCAACAACACAGCTTCATTAAGGTTGTAAAATCCAAACTGCCATCAGCTGAGGATCGATTACCCAGATCACATTCATTTGTTTGTGGGGGACACCTGGATCCAACCATGATAGCCACTTTGTGCATTTGGCTTTACATGGGTACTGGGGAATTGAACCTGGGCCATTAGGCTTTGTTAGCAAGTACCTTTAATCACTGAGCCATCTCTCCAGCCCAAAATACATTAACAAATTATTTTATTTAATATCTTTATTATGAATAAGTATATACATTGTATGAGCAAATCTTATGAAGGTGTCCCCGTTTTCCTCCTCTCTGTCCCTGACCCACTGGGATACTTCCTCGGTGTGCATACTGGATCTGTCCTTAGGTTAGGGGGTTATGAACTGCACCAGAGGTAGCCAGTTTTTTTTTCCTTTTTTTTTTATTCCCCCTTGGGTATTGCTGCTGAGGGGGCAATGTTTCTGGATATTCTCCCCCACCATGGCCCTTACAATCTTTCTGCCCCCCTCTTCCACTCAGTTCTTTGAGTCGTGGTGGGTGAGTTTTAGGTCTGATTTATTGTTGAGATCTTAAGTATCTCTGGATCTTTGCCCTGGGTTGTGTTGGGAATCGTTGGTGACTGTCTCCATTGACCTTTCATGGGTTATCAGACTTGCTGTGTGATTGGTCTCCTGTTTGTCTCATCACTTTCCCATAGGTTTCATTTGAGACCTCTGTGAAGCCTAGGGGTGGTTTGCCTCCTGCCAGGATGTCAGCCATCATCCAATGTCTTTTTGGTGGAATTGGGTTGTCCCCGGCTCTCTCACTGCCTTCTGGAAAATACAAACAGAATCTCCATCAGAGAGTGAGATCAATACAGGTTAAATGAGATAAGCATTGCTATTTTGGCTAGCTCCTATGGGTATAGCCTCTCTGTAGCTCTCTGGTACTGGCAATTTCCCCTTGGATACTGGGTTCTTGGTCCCCATAAGGTTTTGCCATGGATCCCAGCTCCAGTTAAGGGTTCTTTGTCACTAAGCGGATCTCTTAGCCAATCAGTAAGCTATTTATTACCCTCCTTGGTTTAGTGCCACTATTGCACAGATGAGCATTTCTTGACTTGCTGGTCTCTTCCATATAGCAGTGTGTTCACCATTCTTGTGACAACTGTCTGTAGTGTATGTATATCAGTGGTCTCTGCTTTCTCCAAATATCATTGACCAATTTCCCCTGGCAGCTCATGCCACATCTTATAAAATACATTTTTGATACAGCAAAATTTAAAAGATTGGGTTTTAGATGATAAGAAATGACTAATTTTTTTAAGGGTGATAATGACACTGCAGTGATGTCTAGAAGAATGTCCTTGTCAGTTGAAGATGCATGAAGTATTTACAGGGAAATGATTGATGGATGGGATTTACCAGCAAACAAAGTAGGTATAGGGGGATTAGATAAAACAAGATTGGCTACAAGTTAATACCTGGTAAAACTAGATGATAGATTGAGATGGGTTTGTTATACATTTTTAAAATGAATGCTTGAAAATTTCCATAGTCATTTCTTTTTTAAAAAGTTCCAAATTTCAGCCAGGTGTGGCACACTCCTTTAACCCCACCATCAAGGAGGCTGAGGAAGGAGGATCATTATGAGTTTGAGACCAGCTTGGGGGCTACAGTGTTCCAGATCAGCATGGGATGGAATGAAACCCTACCTTGAAAAAAACCAAAACTAAACAAATAAATAGAATTTTAAAAAATCCAAATTCCTAGAGTCAAAAACAATTTCATTTAAAAATACAGCTTAGGACTAGAGAGATTGCTCAGTGGTTAAGGTGCTTGCCTGCAAAGCCTAATGACCCAGTGCCTATGTAAAGCTGGATACGCAAGGTGGCTCATGCATCCAGAGTTTGTCTGCAGTGGGGAGAGGCCATGGCATGCCTTCTCTCTCTCTTTCTCTCTCTCTCTCTTCTTTCAAATAAATAAATAAATAAATAAATAAATAAATAAATAAATAAATAAATAAATAAATAAAAAAATATACAGCTTGTCAGAACATGTACTTTTTTGAGAATAAGACTCAGAACTCCTGGTTCTTCCTTTCTTAAATGGCTATGATTCATTTTGGTCTTTTTGTTATTCTTGTTTTGTTTTTTGTTTTTCAAGTTAGGGTCTTGCTCTAGCCCAGGCTGACCTGGAATTCACTATGTAGTCTCAGGGTGGCCTTGAAATCACAGGAATCCTCCTACCTCTGCCTCCCGAGTGCTGGGATTAAAGGTGTGCGCCACCACATCTGGCTCTATTTTGGCCTTTTTGATGGAAGAGATTTGAGTTTTTTTGCTAAAGACAAAGAGCAGCCCTTCAGATAAACACCCCTTATCCCTCCAAACAAAACAAATGTTAGCAATGAAAATGCCAGGAATGGAAAAAGAGAATAGTCAAATATGAACTCATATGCCTACACAGAAACTTACTCATAACTAGTCTCAATGAATTCATCCTCCTCCACAGGGCCAATTATTTGGGAAAAATTTCTATGAATTTAAATGATTTTCTTTCTTTCAGATTTTCTTGTGTGGCAGAATACTGCCTTGGTTAGGAATTTGGATTCAGATATATATTCAGATCTGGATTCTCATCTATAAGCCAAGATGATTAAGGTAAAATTAAACAAACTCTTAGAGCCTCTGTTTTTCCAACTGTAACATGGGACTACTTATAATACCAGCTTCATATACAGCCTACTTCATAGGCTTGGAATACTGTGAGTGACTCGAAGTCTAACTATTTCTATGCCTATGTCTCTTTCTTTCTAGAGAAAGATATCGCTAGAAAGATATTGCTAGAAAGAGATAGAGAGAGAGAAAGGGAGAGCTGGGCACTGTTACACATAACCATATGAGAGAAATGCCTTTCATCTCCCTTTAAATCCCATTTCAATTGGGACACATAACTGTTTCAGCAGAAGGAATAATTTCTCTGAAGTGAATTTGTACAAAAATCCCTGCTTTTCTGTAGTTGACTGTTCAGAGGTTATTTCATTTCTCTTTGGACTCATTTGGTCTTTTCAGCTGGCCCCAGGCATAGAGACCTTTGGATTAGTTAGGCCCCTCACTGCCCGATATCAGCTGGACTCCATGAGTGAGCGCCCCCACCCCAGCATGCTCAAGAAGGCCTGGGGCATGTCTTAAGGAAAAGAATGAGGAACAAAAGGCCAATGGAGGCTTGGCTTTTTTGCCTGTGATCTTGGCCTCCCTGAAGATCTTTAGCAAGTCTCCTCACCTCTTGGATCCCCTGAACCCATGTAAAAGTTGGGCAGGGCATCATGCACTTGAACTTCCAAGGCTGGGGAGTGGAGTCAGGATCCCTGAGGCTTGCTGGCTAGCTTGTGTAGCTGGATCATTGAGCTCCAGGTTCAGTGAGAGACCCTGTCTCAAAAAGTGGAGGGTGACTGAGGAAACACTTGACATCAACCTCTGGTTGTCACATGAATATACACACGTGTACATGTCCCCCCCATGCTCTAAAACTAAAACTAAAACTAAACTAAACAACAACAACAACAAAAACCACACACACACACACACACACACACACACACACACACACCCCTTTTCCTAGCTCTGTCACCCACTGTGTCCCACCACGTGTGTGATATATTATGTCATCTCACCTCTCCGCTTAGTTTTACAATATGTAACATGGACACAGGAGGCCTGGAGGGTTAAATTCTTTTCATGGATAAATTCTTGCTTCATTATTTTTTGCCATCTGTTTGTATAGTATATTAGTTTCCTGTAACCACTGTTACCTCACCACAAATGTGGTTGGCTTGAAATTTATTGTTCAGTTCTGAAGGCCAGAAGTCTGAAAGGGATTTCTTTTCTTTTTCTTTTGCATGTGTTATATGTGTGGCATGATGTGTGTAATGTATGCACATGTGCTGATGTGGTCATAGGCACATGGAAGCCAGAGGAGCATGTCGGGTGTCCTCTATCCCTCATCTGCACATTTCCTTGAGATAGAGTCTCTTTCTATACTTGGAGCTGTGGTTTTTGTGAGCTGCAGTGATTCTCTGCCCAGCTGTTTACATTTGTCCCAGCAACAGAGCTCAGGTGGCTACATGCTTGTGGCAAAGCCATGGAACAGCTCCTGGCCACACTCTACTCCTGGGGCTTCAGGAAGAATCCTTCACTCCTGGGGGCTCTGAGAAGAACCCATTCCTGGCCTCTTCCAGCTTCTTGTGGCTACTGGTTGATCCTTGGCTTAAGGCATTTCAGCCTCATCACTCCCTCTGCGGTCATGTGGCCTTCTCCAAGCTTGAGCTTTCTCTGCCTTTCTCATAGAAAGTCCCTTGTGATGGCATGACCATTAACTTGCTATGTAGCCTGAGGATGACATTGACTTTCTGTTCTTTTTTCTACTACCTCCCAAGTGCTAGGATTACACATGTGTGCAACCTTGCCTGGTTTATGTGCTTCTAGGGATACATGATAGACAAGAACTCTATCAATTGAACTACATCCCTAGCCCCAAATCCCAAGTTTAATCACACCTGCCAAGATCCTTTCTTCATTTAAATTAGCTCATATGGGCTCCAGGGATTAGGTCCTGACATCTCCAGGGGTTCTTACTCAGTCTACTTCATCTAGTAATCCTTATTAGCAGTAGCTTTAAGTTCATAGTGAATTTTCTATGTCATTGCATGCGTGGAAATTGCTGCATGCCCCCAGAAAAGAATTTTCTTAGCATTCTGGAGACCAGAGTTTGACTCTTTAAAAAAAAAAAAGGCTTTGGCCAGATGTTGCGGTGCATGCCTTTAATCCCAGCATTTGAGAGGTAGAGGTAAGAGGATTGCTGTGAGTTTGAGGTCACCCTGAGACTACATAGTAAATTCAAGGTCAGCCTGGGCTAGAGCAAGACCCTACCTTGGAAAAAAAAAAAGTAGGCTTTGGAAGTAGAAGTAGCAAGATCAAGAGTTTAAGTTCAATGTTATCTTGGGCTATGTGAGACCCTGTCTCAATCCCCTTCCTCCACTGCCCCCCATCTCTTCCTACTGCTTTAATACCAGATCAAGGTATTGATGCAAGGTCGGATCATCATTGTGTCTCAATGCACTGCTATCCATAGGTGAATTATTAAACGGTGCAGTAGGGGACTGGGTCTGAGACAGGAAAACACAAGCAGTATTGCAGTGGAACCGAAGGAGAGAGCCTGTGGCCAATGGGCTGGGTGTGATGTTTCTTTATCCTTGTACTCATACATGTGAAAATCTTGAGCTCGGTCCTGACCCAGCCGAGGAACAACTTGTAGTTCTAACTTGGAATGTCATGCTACACTGTGACTTCATCAAATCTCAGAGCAGTGGTTGGGAAGTGGGCTTGTAAATATGGCTCTGAAGCATTCATATTCCAACTGATGACAAATGCCAAATGTTTTCATGAGTGTCCATGTTCAGAGTCATTGGACTAAAGCACAAATCCACTGTTTGGGAAAGCAAAATGCCCAGAAAGGCCTGGGTCAGGGGGAGGGCAGGATGGGAAATGGAAATTTGTCAAGATTGCAGGAGGAAGAGGTTTCTTGGAAGGTCTTCATTTTTGCAAAAGAGGCCTAGAAATGAAATATTTATCACCAGAGGGATATAGAAACACAATTATAATTTAAAGTGTGAGTCACAACTCTCTTGTTCAACCAGGGAACAAAGTGACTTAGAGGCAGAATAAAATTGCTTCATTTGTGTCTTAAGAACATGGTGTTCTCTGTCTGCTTATGTCCTTGGGGGTAAATGGCAGAGTGTCTATTTCACTCTGAGGTGACGGGTGGCTTTATTACTGGTCATTTGTCTGAAATATCTTTTCTTTATTTTTTAATTTCAAAGTTATCTATTTATGTGTGTGTGTGTGTGTGTGTGTGAGAGAGAGAGAGAGAGAGAGAGAGAGAGAGAGAGAGAGAGAGAGAGAGAGAGAGAGAGAGCACGCGCCAGGGCCTCTTGCTGCTGCAAAAAACCAGACACTTGCACGATTTTTGCATCTAGTTTACATGCATAGCTTAAGAATTAAACCCTGGATGGGCCAACAGGCTTCGCAAACAAGCACCTTTAACTACTGAGCCATCATCCCAGTCCCTTGGGGCTGCTTTTCAATGAATAACTATTGATGCTAATCGTGTTTACAAAGTGGCACACAGCGCCATTTGTGGTCTCCTTGACTTACCTCATCTACCCTGCTCTCCAGGTTCATCACCTCCATTTTACAGAAGAGACTGAGGCTCAGAGAAGCCTGGGTGCTTAGTCAGCCTCTAGGGGTCAGGCCTGAGTCATGACCAACTCTTAATCACTTGCCTTTGTGTCCTGTAAGGTGACCTGACCTTGGACCCATCCCCTTCCTCTTCCCTAATTTCCCTGCTCTGTTTGGCGCTGGTCACCATCAGCAGATAGGGTTAATGCTGCAGCTGCATCTGAGCACTTGCGGATTTTTAAAGGTGACTGTCCATATTCAGCCCTCTCATTTCTAAATGGGAGATGAGACAGCATTCAATAGCTTCCTAGGAAGAGAGAGAACAAAATCCCCCCTCCCCGCACATCTACAGACAATCCCCCCTTTACTCCTCCAGAGGGTAGTTCCTCCTAAAATCACTTTGTGGGCTCCTTTCTGCAGAGTTGACACCTTGTGTTCAAGCACCCAATGGTAGGTTCCTGAGCTCTGAGCCAGTGGACAGAATTCTACATTTGCTCGTGTATCCTCTGCCCAAGCCCAACCCAGAGCCGGGGCCACACTTGGGAAGACATCAGGCAGAGTTCAGAGAGAGAATTCCTGGCTTTTTAGGCCAGGTGGTTCCTCATTATGCCTCATTAGACCTGCTCTGGGAGGCTCACTTCAGGCTGCTCAATATCCCTGGCCCCAATCTGAGAAATTTCCAAACAGGAAGAGCATTACAAACGTCACCATGCAAGTCCTTTTGCCTCCAGGAGGCACTACATCTCCTCATGGAAAAATCTCTGCAGAAAGCTGGGTTTAGAACACATTAAGTGTGGGTGGAGCCCCACCACCCCCAGTTCTGTCTTAGGTATGGCACATGCTCCCCCTGTTCTGGGAATCTGGCCTCTGCACAGTTAGGATAGTCAAAAACATGTCTGCAACAGCAGAAGGAAAACCACATGCAGTTATGGCTGTGCTGAGAAGAGGCTGATCATGGCAGTCGAAAGCTGTGTTCACATACTCCGGGCTGATGCTGGGGGAGGGGCGCTTTCCTTCACGTCATTTCCTCCCCTCCCCCACCCTGGTCACTCCACTCTGCCCATCACTCATCACGTTCTTTGCCCTTCATGGCAGAACCTCCGTTTTCTACAGACATCTACTCCCTGCTTTATGCTTCTGCTGGAGGATGTCAGGGATGTCTCTGGTTCAAAATCCAGCACAGGAGTCCTTTCAAGGTGACCTATGAGCCTTGCCAGTGATTGGTCTCACCCACTATTTGTTTTCATCTTGCTGGATCTGAAAAGAGGAGGCATAGGGTTCTGCTTGCCCAGGGGAACAGACTTGAGAAGTAACCAACACTGTGATTGGCAGAGCAAGAAGACAGTGAAACCTGCTACCTGTCTCTCTGACTCTGAAGGCCCCCAGTGCTGCTCTCTGCAGTGTGTTCTTGAGGTGAAAGCTGCTTTGGCTGGGGTTTCCATTGTCTTGTGGTGGGAAGCATCTGTCTTGACTGCATGGGTTCCTGTGGCAGCACACAATCATTTGCAAGCTAGCAGAAAAAGTAAATGTTTCTTAACTCACTCAATTCTTCTATTTTAACTTAAACTTTTTTTTTTTTTGAAAGAGTATCATTCTAGCTCTGGCTGAGCTGGAACTCAGTCTGAAGACCAGCCTGGTCTCGAAATCATAACAATTCTCCTACCTCACTTTCCTGAATGCTGAGATTATAGGCTTGAGCCACCACATCTGGCTTTACTTCAACATCTGTATCAGCTCTGTATCAGTCTTCTGTTTCTGTAACAGAATATCTAAGACTGCATACTTTACAAACTAAAGAAAAAAAAATTTTTTTAAGCTGACAACGTGGGAGGCTGGAAGTCCAAAATCAGGCACCCCATCTGTTTGGCCCCTGGAGAAGGCCCTTTGACAGCATCAGAAGAGGATAGGTGATACCAAGATGAGAATGGGTAGGGAAGGGAGAAATCAAAGGGCAGGACAAGAAGTCAGAGAGGGATGCATGGGTCAGACTCACTCTTTAAAGCTAACTGCTCTCTTATTTATCACCAAGCTGGTACAAATCCCTCTGAGAGGAAGGTCCCTGTCGTAGTCAGCCACACATCGCTGGGATGAATCTCCAAACCAGGCACAATTTTGGGGAGGAAAGTATTTATTGAAACTAACAGATCCAGGGGAAGTTAAGGAAAAAGCTGGCCCTGCTTTTACAGATCCAAGCAGAGACAGAGACAGAGACAGAACCTCCAGAAGCCAGCAAACACTGTAACACTGTAATTCACAAAAATGCAGAACTGCCAGACCTGAGGTTCCGGCTTTTCTTTTGCATATCTATCCCTATCATTTTGCATCCAATTTAGAAAGGGCCAGTCCCCAGGAAGTTAGGCCAAAGTGACACTTCCTCCAGCCAGAAGCCTGGAGACAATTAACAATTTAATAAAAACAATTATAATAAATTATATTGGGGGACATTTATTCAAAACTACCACAGTCCCCATAACCTAACACTTCCCTCCCTCTAGGCTTCGCCTCTCAAAGGTTCTGCCAGCTCTTCTTTTTAAAATTTCATTAATTTCTTTCTCTTTTTAAAATTTCCTTTTCTTTTTTTAAACTTTTTATTGATAGCTTTAATAATTATAGGCCATAAATCATTATGATTCCTTCCCCCTTCCCCATATTTCTTCCCCCTCTCAATTAGTCTCTGTTTTGTTTTAGTGTCATCTTTTTCTCCCTTTATGTGTAGGTATTATCAGGCACTGCGAAATCATGAAGATCAAGACCATTTTGTGTCTGGAAGTTTGCGTTGTAAGCAGTCCTACCCTTCCTTTTGCTCTTACAGTCTTTCTACCACCTCTTCAGCAATAGACCCTGAGCCTCAGGAAGTGGGATAGAGATGTCCCAGTGCTGAACACTCCACTGTCATTTTTTTCTTACACTATGGTGTCTTTTGCATTATCCCAGTGGTCACTGTCATCTGAAAAAGAGAAGCTTCTCAAGCCAGAGTGAGAGTAGTATTATTCTTTGGGTATGCTTATTTTAAAAAAAAGTGCTTGTAAGGCAGTTTGGTTTGCATAATCTATGCATTTAGCTAGACAACAGTAGGTGTTACTCCCCTAGGGTTCATGAATTCCCCCACTATAGGGTTTTGACTAGGTCTTCAGTACCAGGCATGCTTTCCCTCCTATGGAGCAGGCCTCCAGTCCAATTAGAGAGCAATTGGTTTCCTCCACAATAGATATGTCACTATTGTTCCAGTTGGCTCATTTGGCTCGGCTGGCCTGTCTTAAGGCTTGCAAGGTCCAATGCTGTTCACCACCATTGACGACTTTTTTTAAAAGTATTTTTATTTATTTATCTGCAAGCTGAGAGAGATAGAAGAGAGACAGAGAGGATGGATGCACCAGGACCTCTCATTGCTGTAAATGAACTCCAGATGCATATGCCACTTTGTGCATCTGGCTTTAGATGGGTATTGGGGATCAAACCTGGGTCATTAGGCTTTGAAGGAAAGTTCCTTAACCACTGAGCAATCTCTCCAGCCTGCACCAACTCTTTAAAATACACCACAGTGGGGATCACACCCCTAGCACATGAATCTTTTGGGAACAAACCACATCCAAGTAAATATGCTCTTTTGGCTGGCTATAAGTACTAGCAAGAGTTAGCCATAAAGGAAACCAAACCTGAATGGAGGAGATTGTGAACAGTCCAGTGTGGCTAGTGTGCCAGCTTGTCTTATGTCTGCAAACAAGATGGCCTTAAATAATAGACATTTATTCTCTCACAGTTTTGGAGAATGGAAGTCTAACAAGAGACTGGCAGGGTCCTTCTTCTAGCTTCTGCTGGCTGTTGGTATCACAGTGATCTTTGCCACTGTCTTCCTATGGCTTTTTTGTTTCTGTGTCTCTTCTGTTCTGTTTCTTACACAGGACAATTTTCATTGCATCTTAGAGCTTGGGTAACCCAGGATAACCTCATATCAAGGACCTTAACTTATAGTTTTCCAGGACTGTTTTCCAAATATAGTCATGTTTGTAGCTTCTTGGGTGAAAGGTATAGATACATCTTTTTTAAGGTATCACCAATCAATGAATGATAACAATTATCTGTTGTAGTGATTTTCTTGCATGTATATTTGTGTGTGCACATGTATGTGGAGGTGAGAGATCAATAGTGAGTGTCTTCCTCAATTGCTCCCCTCTGAGTCAGCAGTCAACAAATCATCAGCAAGTGGCTGCTTCAGGTTGAGAGCAGAGTGTAGGTGTTAGGGGATGGTGCTTTGGGCACATTGGATTTTCAGCTCTACTAGGGTGGAGAGATATTAATGGCTTGTTAATATTATTGGCACCTGGCTGAGATGCCAGGAACGCCATCTCTTAGGAATAAAGACTAGCCTAGAGCAGATTTCTCAAACTTGGTACTGCTGACATTTTGGACAAGATCAGTCTCTGTTGTGGCAGGCTAAACTTTCATCATAGCATATTTAACAACATTGCTGATCTTCATCTACTGAATTCCAGCACACCTCACCACCACCTTGTGACATTACCACATATCCCCTAGGTACAGAATTGCCTCTAGTTGAGAACTACTGCCTCAGCATAAGAGATTTCCTAAGACAGTGCAACATAAAGTCCTGACAATATTTGTGGTGGAGACAGTGTTTGGAGATCAAGTCCTACCAAGTTAGAGGGTGTGTGGTTTGAATGTAATATGTCCACCCTAAACTCATGTGTTTGAATGCCTAATTTCTAGTTGATTAGACTCTTAGGAAATGGTGAGAAGCCTTTAGGAGGTGGAGCCTTACTGGAGGGAGTGTATCACTGGGGGATACATGTGACACTTGGGGTGTTACAGCCAGGCCCACATGCATTTCTCTGCTCTCCTTCCTTTCTGCTGTTGTGATGATGACCTGAGCCAGCTTCCTGTTCTTTGAAAACTGTAAGTAAAAATAAATCCTTTTCTTTCTGTAAGCTATTTCTGGTTGGGTATTTTGTCCTAGCAATGAGCAAGTAACTGACACAGAGGTTTGGGAAATATTTTGAGCTTTCCAGAGGTCTAAATCACAAAACCTACTTAAGTTCAAGGTGGTTAGCCAGTCACTGCTAAAGAATCAACACCTTCAGAAGACAATAGAACCCAAATATGCATATAGCAGCATCTTACCATGTTAGAAGAAGTCAGAGAAGTTAATCAGAAGGCCTAGTTCCCAATCAAGAGATGCTAGACAAGCAAGCAAACAGAAAAATGTGAGAGTCATGACAAAATCAGGCAATAAAAAAAAAAGCCAGGTGTGGTGATGCATGTCTTTAATCCCAGCACTCTGGAGGCAGAGGTAGGAAGGAGGATTGCCCTGAGTTGGAGGCCAGCCTGAGACTACTTAGTGAGTTTTAGGTGTGCCTGGGCTAGAGTGAGACCCTACTTTGAAAAACAAAACAAAACAAACAAACAAGTAAACAAAAATGCAGGCAATAAAAATGAAACCCAAGATTTCTCAGACATTTCATTAGAAAATGAAAACATATAGGCAAATATTAATATGTTTGATGAGTTACAGGAGTAAACAGATCAGTAACTGTGGCAAAGAAACTGAGGCGACATCAGTGAACAAATCAAAGGCTGGGGAGATGAGTCAAGGCTCTTGCTTGCATGGCCTGACGACCCAGGTTTGATTCTCCAGTACCTCATAAAGCTAGTTACACAAATACAAATGCTAGAGGTAAAAAGTCAAAACAAAAGTGAATAAAATCCCTGAAGATATTTAACATTGATGAGAGAAGACAGGCCTGGGAACTGGAAGGCAGAACAAGAAAACGTAACCAACCTGATAAACAGAGATAAAATTGATAAAAAAAATACAGCCTCAGAAACATGTGGGAAAACATGTTTTATATGTGTCGATAGAATTCCAGAAGAAGAGAATGAGATTAATGTAAAAAAATTAGATAAGTAACGACTGAGAATTTACTTAATTTGTTTTTAAAAAATCAACATACAGGTATAAGAAAATTCAGTGAGCCCTCGGTAGGATTAACATATAGAAAGCTACACCAAGGCCCATCAAAGCCCAACTATTAAAAATGAAAATAAAGAGAAAAATCTTATAACAGCCAGAGAAAACAGACACATTATGTAATAGGTAAGAAGGGTTTCAATGACTCTTGCATTTTCATTAGAAACTATGTGACTAAGGAAAAATAAAATAACATCTTTAGCATATTGTAAGGGAATAACTCTCATAATTTTATATCCAGTGAAAATATTCTCCTAAAAGGAGGCTAAGGGAATTTACCACTAGCAGCCTGAATAATAGGAAATATTAAAGGATACTATTTATTTTTTCATCTTTATCTATTTATTTGTAAGCAGAAAGAAAGAGAAAGGAAGAAAGAGAGAGAAAAAGAGAGAGAGAGAAAGAGAGAGAATGGGTACACCAGGGCCTCTTGCCACTGCAAATGAACTCTAGATGCATGCACCACTTTGTGCATCTGGCTTTATGAACCCAGTTCATTAAGCTTTGCAAGCAAGCACCTTTAACTACTAAGGCATCTCTCTGCCCCCAAGGATACTATTTAGAAAAGGGAAAGGACACTAGATAGAAACTTGGATCTATGGGAAGGGATGAAGAGCAACCAAACTGGTAACTTAGTGAGTAAATATATATCATCATGTTTTCTTTCGCTTTGTGATTTCCCTAAAAGCAAATCATGTCTTTAAAGCAAAATCATAGATCTGTCAGTTGGAGTTTATGCTACATATAGAACTAAGGGATATGACCTGAGTTGTCAAAGGATGAGGGAGAGTGGATAAATTCAATTATATTGTTGTATGCATATGAAATGGAAACAGGCACAGCGTTAATTATAGATTTCCTCTGATAAGCTAAAGTTTGCAGTGTTAGCTTTGAATAAATCTCTAGATAACAAAAGGGAAATTCTAAAAGATACAGATATGAAGCTAACACAGAAAATAAGATAGAGTACCTTAAAATACTCAAAAGAAGTCAGATAAAGAGAAGAGAGGTAAGAAAACAGGAGGTCAATGGAAACTTATCAAATTGATATACTTAAACCCATTCATGTCAGTGACTCCATTAAACATGTAGTCTAGATACTCTAAAAAGATGTTTAAAACCCAGCTATTTGCTGTCTACAGGAGATACATCTAAAATGTTAAGCAATACAAAGCGAGGTTGACACTAAATAGACAAGAAATGAAAAAAAAGCAAAAAACACAATCCTTTGAACTTTAGTGGAAAGCAAAATAAAGGACAGGAGGAAAAATTTTAAGTTTTCTTAAAAATTCATGGTGATAGATATTAATAAAACAATTGACCTATAAAATGAGAAGAAGCACGAAACGAAGAAATAACAAAACAAGAATGAGCTCTTGGAAATTATAAATGTTTTATTGAAGCTACTAATTTGGGGCTGGGGAGATTGCTCAGTGGTTAAAGGTATTTGCTTACAAAGCCTGACAGCCTGGGTTCAATTCCCCAGTACCAATGGAAGCCAGATACACAAAATGGTACATGCATCTAGAGTTTGTAGTGGCAAGAGGCCCTAGTGTGCCCATCCTCCCCCCTCTTTCTTTCTGCTTCTCTCTCTACTTGCAAATACATAAATAAATATACCTTGGGTTTTTTTTAAGGTAAGGTCTTGCTCTAGCCCAGGCTGACCTGGAATTCATTACATAGTCTCAGGCTGGCCTGAAACTTATGACGATCCTCCTATCTCTGCCTCTCTAGTGCTGGGATTAACGGTATGCACTGACATGCTTGGCTTTTAAAAATATTTTTAAAAATTACTAATTCAAACTCTAGGAAGATAAGTGACAGAAAGTGCATGAGAAAGAAGACTACAAAGACACGTGACATCATGAGAGAAAACACAACAGATACAGAAAAGTAATCCACAACACTAAATATTTTATTAACATGATGCTCAGACAGAGAAAACAGAAAATGGGAGAAGAAATTATCAAAGAATACAAGTAAAAAATTCCTCTGAGCTGAAGAAATGAATTTTGAGACTGAACAGACCCACCAAGTGACCATCCTAGGGGAAGGAGCAATCCCAGGACATGGAAATGCAGTTCATTCATTTAGTCATTCATTCATCATTTAATCAGTGCGACTAACTGCCCAGCACTCTTGTGGTAAACATAGCAGTGAGGAGAGAGTTCCAGTCTTAGTAGAATAAAGAAAGCTACCCAGGTATAGTGATACACATCTGGAATCCTTGGGAGGTAGAGGGAGGAGGATCAGGAGTTCATGGTCATCCTCAGATGCATGGTGAGTTCAAAGCCAGCTAAGGTTCCATGAAACCTTATTTCAAAACAACACAGAACAGAACAGAACAAAAGCAAAATAAATAAAGAAGCCAACAAAAGACGAGCAAATCCATGAAGAGAGCATGATGGAGCATGGAAGGGGAGTGTCTAATACAGAGGAGAGTCAGGGAAAGCCTATGAGATGTCGTTGTTAGACAGATCTGAATGGCGCGAAGGTAGTCATTGGTGGGACGAGGATTCTAAACAGAGGATACAGTGTGTGTAGGGGCTCAGAGGCAAGAATAAGGTTGGTGTGTTGGAAGAGGAGTAAGAAGGCCAACATGGCTGGCAATGAGTGGGCAGAGCCAAGGCAGCAAGCCCGCCTTCACTCCACGACAGAGCTTCTCCGGGTGCAGAAGCCTGGGTGTCAAAGCCTCCTCAGGCAGCCTGTGGGGGAATCTCTTTTCTCTTCCTCCATTGTTTCTGCCAGTATTCTCAGATGAGCATGACCATTGCATGCAGGAGAAAGGATCCAGCCATTTTCTGCCTTGTTCCAAGTTTCCAATCTGAAATCTTTCCTTTGGACATCAGTTTGTAATAAGACTTAAATTTATTAATGCTCTCCAGATAAATCAATGGACACAACATAGACCAATCTGAGGAACATGTCATGTTAAACAACAAAAACACTCATGCAGCCAAAAGCAAAAACAATTCTAGGTTTTATAAGTCATTTCCTAAAAATATTCAAGGCAACCAAATTCATGGCCATGCTCCCTAAAGTTGCTATGGTGATGTTGAAATATGCCCATAAATTCATCATGCTCCCAAAGATGGAGGACATTTTCACTCCCCTTCCACGTGGGATGACTTAATGACACTCTTCTAATAAACAGAACTCAGTGCTGGTGTGATTCCCAGAACTAGGTCAGAAAAGGCTGGGCATCTTCCTCCCTCTCTGGAAAGCTGTATTGTCCTGTCACTGAGACAGTCTCGTGGAAAGCCTTGTGGTGAGGAGCTGAGGCCTTGTGCTCATGGCCCTACATCTTCAGAGATGATCTCCAGTCAACTTCAACTCCACCTGACAGACATTCTAACCACAGTCTCCCAAGAGACCTTGAACCACAATGACCCAGTTAAACTTCATCTAAATTCTTGACCTGCAGCAACAGTGAGATAACAATACATGTTGTTTAAAGCTGATAATTTTTACAATAGCTTGTTTTGCAGTAATAGATACTGGAGTCTCAGTCTCCTCCAACTTATCAGCCTCTGCTTCCCTTATGCTGTGCACCAGCTCCCAAATCTCCTGTCCTCTCTCTCCATTCTCTCTTCAGATCTTCACCCTTTCCTTCTGCGTCTCTCTCTTTTATTGTTTATCCCTTCTTGCTGTCATTCTTTTCAGCACGTTCCCTTGTAGAACCTCATTCCTGTTCCTCCCGTTCTTCTTCCACTGATGGTCCAATTTCTTCAATAAGACTGCAAAGTGAAGGTAGCGTGGGAGATGGGACAGAATGTGGAAGTGCTGATCAACCAACACGGGAGGAGAAGCCAAAGCTCCGAGCTTATCCTGACATCTTTCAGTTAATTCTGTCCTTGTTAGGACTATAACCAAACTTTGTTGTTTGCTCACTATACGGCAGGTGGTATGCTAGCTAGGAGGCTTAGATGTGTGCATTTAATTCTAGAAGACTCCTTCTTTCCTTCCCTTTCTCCCTCCCTCCCTTCCTCTTTTCCTTCCTCCCTTTTCTCTGTCTTCCCTCCTTTTTTCCCTTTCTTTCTTTCTTTCTTTCTTTCTTTCTTTCTTTCTTTCTTTCTTTCTTTCTTTCTTTCTTTCTTTCTTTCTTTCTTTCTTTCTTCCTTCCTTCCTTCCTTCCTTCCTTCCTTCCTTTCTTCCTTTCTTTCTTTCCTTCCTTTCTTCTTTCTTCTCTTTCCTTCTTTCCTTTGTGGTGCTAGGTATTGAATCTAAGGCCCCATGACTGTTAGGCAAGTGCTCTAACAACTAAACTATATCTCCAACACTGTTATCTCATTTTTATCATATTGGTGCCTTAGTTAAGACTTTTTTTTAAAAAAAGATAACTTTACTGTGTGAAAATATTGGATATTGGTCAGATTCCCATTGGATTATGCTCTATGTTCCCCCTCTCCCTCATTTTACTGAGATCCCTCCTCAGTGGGGGTTATTGGTATTCACTGTGGGGTCATGAATACGCCAATCAGTGTGTATGCGTGTGTGTGTGTGTGTGTGTGTGTGTGTGTGTGTGGCAATCCCTTGGAGTACACCACCTACCCTATGGCTCTTGCATCCTTTCCACTCCATCTTCTGTAATGGTCCCTGAGCCTTGGGAGGCATGTTATAATTCTCCCTTAGTGTTGAGTTCTCAGCAGCCTCTGATTTTCTGCTTTGATGGGTTTTGAGTCTCCTCACTGTCCATTGCCATATCCCTGGAGGAGGTTCTCAAGTACCAGTGAGTACAGCACTCATATTTAATCTGTCACTTCCTCTGTCATGTTTCCTGGACCTTGACACATGTGATAGAGATGGCTAGTGCCCCATTTTTAAAGGAGAAAACGTAGGGTCAAAAAATACAAAATTATTTGCCCACAGTTGCAGAGCTATCAATCAGGGCCAAGGTTCAAAGGCATGCAGAACTCTAAAGCCCAGGGTCTGAGTCCTGGTTAATGTTGCATCAGGTGTCTCCTATTGACTCCACTCATGTTTAACTATTGCAAAACCATGGAGCTGACTTCTCACAGGTTATTGCAGCTTTCGAATTCTGAAGCCTTTGTTGCCTAATCTTCTTTCTTAGGCCAGAAAGAGATCTAGGATCTCCAGGGTAATAAACTCATGGTGGCCTTTCCCTGCTGTTAGCCTCACACAGAATCTACAAGTGGAAAATTTCAGGAATGTCTGGATTTTGGAAGCAAAATCTAATTTGTTTATATTAAAAAAAAAAGACAGCAAAAACCCAGCCAAATGAACTAAAGCAAGCAAACAAACAAAAAATAAATAGCCAAGGAAAAGATGATTCTAATTATTACCTTCCTGTTTATTAGCTGTTATCATGGGGCAGGACCATGGGCTCCATGGGATTGAAACTGTGCACCTTTGGTGCATCATCTGACAGGCAAACCTGCCAGCACTGTGAGGTTTGGCACTGAAAAGCGGTAGCCTCTGTGGCTGTCTCATGCTGTTTGCAGCTTCCGGAAGGGCACATGCTGTAAAAAATACTTGTTTTTATAATTACAAAAGTAGCACAATCGAACACAGAAGGGGAAATTACTCATAAGTCTGTACCCTGAGACAATGGTCATTCTTAGGACATACTCACCAGACATCCCCTGGGGCCATTGTATTCTCATCTTTTGTTAGGCCCTGTGTGGGCTCCAGATGTTGAAAGTTCTAGTTTTTAGGACTGTGTTTTTGTCAGTGAAACCCAGCTTGTGTAAAGCTGAGACACAGTTCAAGAGTCTTGAGATTTTTGTTATTGTTGTTCTTCTGTAATCCTTCTGGAAGGCTCCCAGTGATAAAAGGTAGATTGTCATATATTGCATTGTTCCAAACTTTTTTTGTGTCTTGGTACAATTGATGGCTTATTGTTTGCAACTGTCTTCTCTCTTTTTGTGGGCATTACACATCCACACACTTTGCCTTGTGACTTCCAGGAGTGATTCCAGTAAGCAGAATATATTTCTTCCAGAAGTTATTCCAGTAGGTGGAATATATTGGCAGGCTTGGCCCGTGACTTACTTTGGCCAGTGGATGTGATTTATGCTGTGTCTGAGCACGGCTTTCAGTGACATTGCACAGCCTGGCCTCATGCTTTCCTGCCTCTGCTGTAAGATCCCAAACTCCCAGAGGAGGGTTGTTTTTTCCACCAGAGTCCTGGAGTGAGGAGACATGTGGAGCAGAGTTGAACAGAGATGGAGCTGAGCTGCAAAACTGAATTCAAGAAATGAGCTTTTGCTATTGTAATCCATACAGGCTTCCCGAGGTATTTGATACACCAAATACTACGGGATGGACTGTCTAGGTTTGCTAGGAGGAGTCCTGCCTCTTCTTGGGCAAATGTCCCTCCTTGGAAGCACTTCACATGCTTTCACTCTCTGCGAGACACAACCTCACTCTTCTTTCACTGATGAGACCCAAATCTTTTTTAAAAAAAGTCTTATTGACAACATCTATAAATATAGACAATATACCACTATCATAATCCCCTCCTATCACCCTCCCAAATCCCCCCTCCAGGGAATCCCATCTTCTTTCCAACTATTCTCTCTTCTATTTTGATGTCATCATTTTTTTTCTCCTGTGATGAAGGTCTTGTGTGGGTAGCTTCAGCCACTGTGAGGTCATGAATATCAAGGCCACTCTGTGTCTGGAAGACTGTATTGTAAGCACTCCTCCCCATCCTTTGGCTCTTACATTCTTTGCTCCACCTCTTCTATGGTGGTTCTTGAGCCTTGGAGGGTATGTTAGAGATGTCTCATTTAGTGCTGAACATTCCCCAGTGGTTACTGTCATCTTAAAAGAGAAGCTTTTCTAACCAAAAATAAGAATAATATTAATGCATGGGTATAAATATAAATATTTAGAGAACAGTTTGGTGGAAATATATCCATTTATTCAGACGACAGAAGTAATCCCCCCCCCAAACCATGGCTTATGACCTCCTCATCCATAGGCGTTTGATTAGTTTTTCAGTGCCAGGTAGGAATTCCCTCCAGTGGAGTGGGCTCTATTTAAGTCCAAGCAGAGAGCAGTTGGTTTCCCCGATAACAGACATGCCACCATTGCACCAGTTGACATATTTGCCCTGGATGGCCAGTTGTAAATCTTGCAGTGTCCACTGCTGGTTAAGACTATTGATGACTTTTCTCCCTCAACAGGCTGCATAGCTTTTTCCAGCATCCCGACAGCTAGTCAACAGGAAAGAGGCTTCCAGCTCAGCTCGAGCTTAATTTCTCAGTGTCCTGTAGACCAAGCATGTGGAGTCTTCAGCAACAGGGTCTTATCATCTAGTTCTGGTGGGCATCCAAGAGCCTGGGCAATAGCTTATAATGTTTTCTGGGTATCAGGGTCTCTCTAGACAATAACTCACTGGATGGTATCATAGTCCTAGCACTGAAGCTTTTCTAATAACAGTTTATCCCTTCTGGTCACAACATTATCCACCTCCATAGGATACATCTGTTCAACCCTCTCTCTCTTTTAAACATATATGTTATTAGCTAGTGAAGAAGTAGGTTTCAATATGGCTTATTCATAACATCTTAAATTTTGATTAAACCTCATCCTATACCCTCCTCTCCTACATCCTCTCCCCTGATCCCTCTTAGATCACTTCACTCCCGGTATCCTGCCCCTTTACTTACATATCCACTATACCCTCCCCTTAAGCCCTCCCCTCTTACCCCTCCTTCATAGCTCCTTTCTAGCTTTCTGGTCTTTACTACTGACTTTTACTCCAATTCACAAAGAAATCTAAACATTTGAAGCTAGGATCCACAAATGAGATAGAACGTATGTTGGCTTTCTGGGCCTGGATTACCTCACTTAGGTCATTTCATCTTCACCCCTGAGTATTCTGACCCTCTACTTACATTGTCTACAACATCCTCCCCTTAAACCCTCCCCTCTCTTCCCTCTTTCATAGGCCTTTTCTAGCTTCCTGGTCTTTACTACTGATTTATATTCCAATTCACATACAAATCTAAACATTCAAATATAGGATCCACATGAAGCATTTGACTTTCTGAGCCTGGGTTACCTCACTTAGTAAAATATTTTCCAGATCCATCCATTTCCCTGAAAACTCATAGTTTCATTTTTCTCTATGCTGAATAAAATTCTATTGTGCAAATATAGCATCTATCCATCTCTCTCTCTCTCTCTCTCTCTCTCTCTCTCTTGAAGGACATCTAGGCTGATTCCATTTCCTAGCTATTGTGAATAGAGCAACAAAAACATGGATGAGCAAGGATCTCTATAGAAATAGTCCTTAGGGTATATGCCACACTGATTTCCACCAGTTTATATTTTTACCAACAATAGATAAGGGCTCCTCTTTTCCTGTACCCTTGCTAGAATTTACTATTATTTGTTTTCTTGATGATAGCTATTCTGACAGGAATGAGATGGAATCTCAAACTAGTTTTTTTTGAGATAGGGTCTCACTCTAGTCCAAGCTGACCTGTAACTCACTCTGTAGTCCCAAGCTGACCTCAAACTCACAGTGATCCTCCTACTTCTGCCTCCTGAGTGCTGGGATTAAAGGCATGCATCACCACACCTGGCATCAAAGTAGTTTTTATTTGTATTTTCCTGATGGATAACGATGTACAACATGTTTTTAGATGCTTATTGGCCATTTGTATTTCTTCTTTTGAGAACTCTATTCAGTTCTATAGCCCAGTTTTTGATTGGGTTGTTGGGTTTTTTTTGGTTTTTCATTTCAAAAATTATTTTATCGTTATTTATCTCTCACTTTATATAGGTACTAGGAAATCAAACCCAGGCTGTCAGGCTTTACAAGCAAGCACCTTTAACTGCAGTGCCATCTCTCCAGCCCTAGATTTCTTATTATTTAGTTTTTTGAGTTCTTTGTATATCCTAAATACTATTTCTCTGCCAGATGTATATCTGGCAGAGTTTTTCTCCCACTCTGTGGGCTGCCTCTTTGCTCTATTCATAATGTTCTTTGCTGTACAAGAGCTTTTAATTTCATGCGATCCTAGGGCTGATTCATTATCTTCCTCCCTGAGTGACTGGGGTTCTATTCAGAAAGTCCTTGTCTGTGCCTACATGTGAAGCGCTTCCTCTACTTCCTCCTAGCAGTTTTAGTTTCTGGACTGATATTAAGAGCCATGGCCCATTTGAAGTTGATTTTTGTGCATGGAGAGAGATAAGGAGCTGTTTTCTTTCTTCTCTATATAGATACCCAGTTTTTCTAGCACCATTTATTAAAGAGATCATCTTTTCTTCAGTGAATATTTTTGTCATTTTTATAAAAAAATCAGATGGCTGTAGTTGCTAGACCCAAACCTTCATATGCATTTCCTCGTGTTGACTGGGGGTAACATAACATGGTGATTGGGTTAGAGCCTGCTATGGTTTGAACATGGAATATCCCTCACAGGCTCCTCTGATGACTGCTTGCTTTGCAGCTGGTGGTGCTATTTTTGGAGGTGTTAGAAACTTTCAGAGGTGAGCCCAGCTGGAGGACATAGATCACTGGGCGGTGTACCTTTGAAAGTCATACACAGTTTCTGTTCTCCTCTCCCTCCCTCCTGTCTGCTGTGATGGAAACTACTCTGTCACATCCTCCCCACCATGCTGGATGGAAGTTTCTGGAACCATGAGCTGTGTAAAGCTTCTCTTTTTAAGGTGTCTATGTGAGGCATTCAGTTACAGTGATTAGTCTGACTAATGTCCCTGACTCTTCAATTTTCTAATACTTACCTCTATGTGACCTTGAACAATTTGCTTTATTGTTTTGTTCCCATGTCTTCCACATTGGCAAAAAATCCTCACTTCAGAGTTCAATGTCAGGAATACATGTAACATGAAGTAGACATGATGTTTATTACATTCTCTCTTATTGATGGACTCTATCTGCCCAGGATGTAATGAGGGAAGTTCACAGAATGGAAAGAAGAACTTCTAGAGATAGAACTGCCCCTCTATCATTCTCTCCTTAGTAGGTTAGCCTTCTCCAGGGCCCCAGAGACAAAGGGCCTCCCACACCATCTCCTCTAACAACAATCAAAGAAGAGCTTGGATGGGCCTCCTTTGGGTTATGTTTCTACCTCAAATGAATTTCTCCATCTAGAGAGGAGAGATGTTCCCAGGCAGCTGTTCCTGAATTCACCTACTCTGTGGTCAGGGTTAGGGTCAGGGTCTCTTGCCAGAATCATGCAGAAGGCTATGCAGATAGTAGCACAATACCCACAGTTACAGTAACTCAGATGGAGTTTGTTACAGTTGGTGTCAGCATGAAAATCCTACGGTCTTGGAAGACAGGCAGCTGTGTGATCCTGAGATAGTCTCTTCGTCTAAATAAACCTTGATTTCCTGAAAATGGAGTTCCTTTCTCCCTCATAGGTTTATTCTGATGAAACATAGTATGGCATGAATGCACCTGTAACATAAACTCAGTAGTAAAGTAGTCATCCCCCAGCCTCTGCTGTCCTTGTACCTGGGACTGCCTTGATATAATGCACGCCTCCCTTTCCCTGACAATCCATTCTTTACTTTGCAATGAGAACTACAGCTCTCACATGGGCCCAAGTGCCCCACCACTAGCTTACTGCATCCTCTTCCTGGAGCCAAGCCCGATGGGAAGCCAGATAACCAGTGGTACAGAAGGCTTTCTCAGCCACATGCCCAGACACTTTCACTTGCTGTGTCAGCAGCTCTTCACCTACTTGGTATTTGAACTCCTCCCTGAATCTGAATGGAGCTCCAGACACTCTCTTCAAAAGATGTACAATAACACACACACCATCAGGAGATTCACAGAAGCCCCAGGAATCCGGCCAAGGGACCCCAAGTTCAGGTGCTCACACTAGATAAGTTTGCCCACGTCTGCTAACCTGGATAGTGCTTTAATGGGGAACTGCCAACTCTTCCTTTAGTCCTTTCCTGTTATTCTCTCTCTCTCTCTCTCTCTCTCTCTCTCTCTCTCTCTTTTGTTCATTCGTTCATAGGAACTTTGTATGAACAAGTCATGTGTTGGTACCACCATTTCCCCCCTCCCTGCCCCCTTTCCACTGAGGGCCCTCCTTGGTGGGATTGCTGGTATGCTTCATGGGATTGAAGGCTATGTATGAGAAGCAGTCAGTTTTGGGAGGGGCAATATCTATGGATATGGATTTTACAGTCTTTCTGCCCCTCTTCTGCAGTTCCCTGAGCCATGGTGGCTGAGTTTTAGGTCTGCTTTAGTGTTGAGCTCTTATGAATCTCTGGATTTCTGCTTTGGAATGTTTTGTGTATCCTTGGTGTCTGTCTACATTACCCTGGTACAGGTTGTTGGGCTCACTGTGGAAGCAGCACTCTTGCTCATCTCTCCACTTCCACTGTGGTTTCACTTGGACCCTAGCTGATGTGTTAGGGGTGGCTCATCACCTGCCAGGAAGTCAGCTATTATTTCTGATCTTGTTGGTAGAATCACATTGTCCACGGCTCTTGTTCTTGCTGCCTTCTGAAAGATAAAGACAGATTCTCCAATGGAGAGTGAGGTCAGCATAGGTCAAATAGGATAAACATTGTCTATTTGGCAGATTATAATGTGTGTAACCTCTCTTTAGGCCCATGGTTAGTGGAAGCTTCCCCTTGGAGTCCAAATTCTTGGTCTCCATAGAAATTTGCCTTGGATCTCAGTTCCAGCTATGGGTTCCTTGCCGCTGAGTGGATCTCTTAGCCAATTAGAGATCCTTTTATAACACACCCAAGTTGAGTGCCACTATTGCACAGGTGTGTACATCTTGTCATGCTGGTTGCTGTCATATAGCAGTGTCCCTTGCTTTCTCCCAACATTATTGGCCGGTTTCTTCTGGAAGCTCATGTAGTACTTTCCAGCACTACACGGGCTACCCATCTGGGAACTGGCTTCCTTCCAGGTTCCAGCCGGGTCCCTAGATATTGTGAGTTGACAGACTATATATGGGGTCTTCAGCAACAGGATCTTATCTTATACCACACGTGGGTAATGAAGTGCTTTTGATTTCCATAGTGTCTGTACAAGTTTGCACTCCCACCAGCAGTGAATGCAAGCTTGTACAACCCTGCATCCTTCCCAACATCTATTGTTATGTTTAAAAAAAATGATTGCCATCCTATCTGGATAAGGTGGAATCTCATAGTTGTTTTGATCTGCATTTCCCTGATATCCACCATCCATTTCTGACCAACATTCTTTCTCATGGACACATTCTACACTGGGACCTAAACTGTTGGCACGAGATATGCCCTCTGTATGCCATTGGTCAACAGTATATATTCAGACCTTGCTTCCATAGGACCATTCTGTCCTTCAAGTTGATCTCACAGTTCTATTTTGATGTTTGACATGTAGATGTTAAAATTTAAACACCATTTAGGCACATAAAGGCTCTCTTGCTTGCAAGATGGAAAGTTCTCATTCAAAATGGCCTAGACAAGAAGAAATCACTTAAAAACTGAGAAGTTCAGGAGGCACAGCTGACTTCAGGCAAAGCTACATCTATAGGTGCAAATATCATGATTAGAGCTTTCTTTTTTTAATTTTTAAAAATATTTTATTTATTTATTTGAGAGAGAGACAGAGAGACAGAGAAAATGGGCACACCAGGGCCTCTAGCCATGGCAAATGAACTCCAGACACATGTGCCCTCTTGTGCATCTGGCTTTACATGGGCACTGGGGAATCAAACTCAGGTCCTTCTGCATTGCAGGCAAATGCCTTAACCGCTTAGCCATCTCTTCAGCCCTTTAAAATTTTTTCATGAATAATTATATACATTGTATGAGCAAATCTTGTGAATGTGTCCCCATTCCCCTCCTCTCTGTCCCCTACCCACTGGGTTACTAACTCGGTGCGCATACTGGATCTGTCCATAGGATAGGGGGTTATGAACTGCACCAGAGGTAGCCGGTTTTTGGTTCTTTTTTTACTTCCCCCTTGTGCATTGTTGCTGAAGGGGGCAATGTCTCTGGATATTCTCCCCCATCATGGCTCTTACATTCTTTCCACCCCCTCTTCCACTCAGTTCCCTGAGTCATGGTGGGTGAGTTTTATTGTTGAGATCTTAAGTGTCTCTGGGTTTCTGTTTTGGTTTGTGTTGGATATTGTTGGTGTTTGTCTTATTGAATAATAGTGGGTTATCTGAATGTTGTAGTGAGAGGTCTCTTGTTTATCATGCCACTTCTATTGGGTGTAGCCTCTCTGTAGTTCTCTGGTAGTGGGAATTTCACCTTGGAGCCCAATTTTTTGGTCCCCATAAGATTTTGCCCTGGATCCCAATTCCAGTTAAGGGTTCCTTGTCTGCGTGGATATCTTAGCCAATTTGAAAGTTGTTGATTCTCCCCCCACCAGGTTTTGGTGCACAGGTGATCTCTTCTTTACTTGCTGATCAGTGTATTCAGTACTCTCCTGATATCAGTCTGAATTGTGTACCAGTGGTCTGTGCTTTCTCCAAATATCTTTGATCAGTTTCCCCTGGCAACTTATGTAGTGCCTACCAGCTGGGAGCTGGTTACCATTCTGTATCTTGCAGGGTCTCTCAGTGTTGTGCAATGAATTTATGTGAGTTCTTCAGCAATAGGAATCTCATGAGTTGCTTTGGTCAACAGCTCAGTGAGGGAAGGAACCAGTGGTTGGAACCAGGGGTTGTCAGGCTGATCTAATTATTCACAGGCTTAGACTATCTCCCCTACTACTCATGGTCCCTCTTGCCAGGCGACGCTCACTACTTTCTCAATAGGTTACAGTATGCTCATAAGGATTTTATAGTTTTGAACCTAATATGGTTTATCCTCATGCTTATGCCATTCCCCTCCCCCCATCCCTTACCCCTCATTCATAACATATGAGGGAGAATATGCTGCGTTCGATTCTCTGTTCTTTTGAGAGTTCACTTAGTAAGATCTGCTCGAAGTCAGACCATTTTTTCCTAAATTTCGATATTTCATTTTTCCTTTCAGTTGAGTAAAATTCCATCGTGTAAATATACCACAGTTTCTCTGTCCATTCCTCCATGCATGGGCATTTGGGTTGATTCCAATTCTTGGCTATTATGAATTGAGCTGCTATAAATGTGGTTGTACAAATGTTTCTGTGTCGAGATGTGACATCTTGTGGATAGATGCCTAGTAGAGGGATAGCTGGGTCCATTGGTAGTTCTATGTCCATTCTGTCTAGGAGTCTCCACACTGCTTTCCATAATGGTTGCACAAGTTTGCAATCCCACCAGCAGTGAATGAGGGTTCCTTTTTCCCTGCATCCTCGCCAGCAACGATTGTTGTTGGTTTTCTTTATGATTGCCATACAGGGGTAAGATGGTATCTCATTGTGGTTTTGATTTACATTTCCCTGATGCTTAAGGATGCTGAGCACTTTCTTAAAAGAGTCAAGGCTACTTGTATTTCCTCCTCCGTGAATTCTCTGTTGAGATCAGTACCCCATTTTGTGAGGGGGCATTTTGGGTTTTTG
>PVHP010021892.1:0-29085 GCA_004024765.1 Zapus hudsonius
TTTTCTTTTTTTTTTTTTTTTTGGTTTTTTGAGGTAGGGTCTCACTCTAGTCCAGGCTGACCTGGAATTCACTATGTAGTCTCAGGGTGGCCTTGAACTCACAGCAGTCCTCCTACCTCTGCCTCCGGAGTGCTGGGATTAAAGCCGTGCGCCACCACACCCGGCTCAGCAGATCATCTTGTCGAAATTGTACTTCTGGGCAAGCTGGTGCAGGGTGGGCTCGATGATGCCACCGCAGAGACGCAGCACCAGGTGCAGGGTGGACTCTTTCTGGATGTTGTAGTCAGAGAGAGTAAGGCCATCCTCCAGCTGTTTGCCTGCGAAGATCAGCCGCTGCTGGTTGGGCGGGATGCCTTCCTTGTCCTGGATCTTGACATTCTCGATGGTGTCACTGGGCTCAACCTCGAGGGTGATGGTCTTGCCTGTCAGGGTCTTCACAAAGATTTTCATCTTGGCACTGCTCGACCTCCGCAGGCAACCTGCACGACGCCTCACTGAACAGAAAGAGCTAAAAAATATTTTTATTTATTGGCAAGCAGAGAGAGACAGAGAGAATGGGCACACCAGGGCCTCCAGCCACTGCAAATGAACTCCAGATGCATTTGCCACTTTGTGCATCTGGCTTTATGTGGGTATTGGGGAATTGAACTTGGGTCCTTCTGCTTTGCAGGCAAGTGCCTTAACCACTAAGCCATCTCGCCAGCCCCAGAACATATATTTTTTCTTAAAGATGGTTCATGGGAGAAAGATGAGATCTCTGGTGAAGAAAAAAATTAATTTTATTTATTTATTTATTTATTTGAGAGGGGGTGGAGAGAGAGAGAATGAATATGGGCACACTAGGGCCTCTTCCTACTGCAAATGAACTCCAAGAGCATGCATCACTTTGTGTGTCTGGCTTTACATGAGTAACTGAGACTCAAACTCTGGCCATCAGGTTTTGTGAGCAAACCCCTTAACTTTTGAGTCATCTCCCCAGCTCAGGTGAGGAATAATTTGAAAATCCTTGACCCAAATCAGTTTCTGTTCTGGTTTTTCCTTAATATCAGTAGAAAGCCAGGTATGGTAGTACTCACCTGTAATCCTGGTACTTGGGAGGTGGAGGCAGAGTGATCAGGAGTTCAAGGTCATTCTCAGCTACATAGCAAGTTCAAGGACAGCCTAGGCTACATGAGATCATGTTTCAAAAATCAAAAAACAAACAAAACAAAATAAAGAAGCAAAAGTCAGTGGTGCCTGTGTTGTGAACTATAAAGGAATAAATGAACTTATGTATGCAAAGCATATGGTAATAGTTGGTGTAATAATAACTAATGCTATATGCCAGCACAATGATAAGTACTTCACCTAGATTCATTTATGTAGTGCTCATAACAGTTTCTTGAAGCAGATTCTATTGTTATCCCAGTTTACAGAAAGGAAAACTGAAGCATGGGGTAGTTGATAAAAGTCTCACAGTGAATATTTGCTAGATGTGCTGGGATTCACACCTAGGCTGGAAGGGCAGGATGGATTTCAATTCAGTGTTACATTCTCTTCTCCTTCCTTCTACCCTGGCTGTCAGGCATAGAGGAATCCCGCCTCTCCTATTACATAAATTCGTAATCTCTGCCTGGCCTAGCCTAGTAGGGTCAGAATTGGCTCCCTCTAGCACTAATGTTCTACCATGCAGGGTCTTTGCCCATAAGGATTTTCTTTCCTTTTTTAAAAAACAAACAAAAAACCTAAAAAAAAAATCACCTTATGTTTCCAGGTAGGGTCTCACTCTAGTCCAGGCTGACCTGAAATTCACTGTGTAGTCTCAGGGTGGGCTGGAACTCACAATGATCTTCCTACCTCTGCCTTCCAAGTGCTGGGATTAAGTGAGGCACCACGCTCAGCCTCTTTATTTTTATTTTATAAAATCAGCATTGAAAGTATTAGGTATCATTATGTCATCTTCAAATACAATTTGTTGTAGTAGATTTTCCTCCAGAGCACCTCCCCATCCTGTTTCCTTTCATATCCTATCTACCCTTTCTGCTTGCAGCATGGCACATGCGTTCTTTCGCCCCCTTCCCTGTCATCTCTTGACCCTCTCTTGGTCACCTTACTAGCTTTTTTTTTTTTTTTTTTGCTTTACCCTCATTTGGCCCTTTTATTTATATACATGTAGATATTACAAGCTAGGATCTGCATATGAAAGAGAACATGCAGTTTGGAGCTTTCTGAGTTCAAGTCACCTGGCTTAAGATAATGCTTTCCAGAGTCATCCAGAGTTCTGAAAAATTCATGATTTCATTTTTCTTCACTGATGAGTAAAATTCTATTGTGTGTATCACCCACATTTTCATTATTCGTGTATCTGTTGATGGGTATCTAGGCCGGTTCTACTTCCTTCCTATTGTGAAAAGAACATGCATGTGCTAATATCTCTTGGTAGGATCGCATATGGACTTACAACACTATGTTTTGCTAAGTGGACGCAGGGCAGGGAGGGTTCTTTTCCCTTCTACCCTCACCTCAAAGGGTAGCTGCCTCACATCTGTCTGTTTTGTATAGTGAATATTTGTGCCAGATTTGGGGCAGATAGTAGAGAAAAAGGCATTCTGAAAGTGAGAAAAAGTTAGACTGTTGAGCTAATTCTTTCATTTATGCTCCCGAGAATTGTTATGAAAATTGCAATGTTATGTCTGTATAGATCTGGCCTTCCCTGGCTTGGTCCCCTGGGCACAGCAGGTGCTCCCTTGTGGTGAATGAGGAAGAGGTGCACAGAGGCTGCCACTGTGGCCTGCAGAGGAAAAGCTAAGTCCCAAAGAAGTACAGCAGCCGACCAGTGGAGCAAGAGGCAGGATTTTAGCTCCCTCTTCCGCGTTTTCTGTAATGGCTCCTGATGCAACTCTGCTTGCCGCCCCAAGGGCTGCCTGCCCTGAACCATTAAAAGAGAGAGGTCTTGGAGTTGTTTTTCTGCAGCCTGCTTCTGGTCCTATGGCCTACCATCCTCTCTGTCTTCCTGATTCCAGTCTCCAAAGAAGCACTTTTTCTGTATCTCCTAGTTTCAAGTACAAGTGGACAGGAGGTTACAGAGAGCCCCACATTGGGCTGCCATCTATTTTCCCGAATCTTCCTCCTATTCCTAGAACTCTGGACACAGGAATCCACTGCTTGAAAGTCCTGTTTGTTTACTCCTGTTGGCCAACTCTCTGGGCTCTTTGATCACTTTTACAACTTTTTAATTATGGGCTGTAATGGGCTAGGGTGTTTGAACATCACGGTAATTGCTTTCTACTGTTCCTACCCCAATTCTTCAAAGAGAGAGGAGTGAGAAGTAAGAAAATCTCCACAGAAGTGAGTCTTTGCCCTCCTCATACTCTTCCAGGCTATACTGGGTCTAGACTCTTGTTTCAAGATTGGAAAACCCGAGTCTCTAGGAGTCCTAGTTCTGTGACTACTGGGGCATCTCTCTCACTTCTCGTCAAGTCTCTGAAATATGAGGTTACCAGTAGGATTCCCCTACCAGAGGTTCTTGCCTGCCATTGCTCATTTATGCTTATTTGGAGGGCTCTGCAAGCTTCTTTCTGTCTGGAGGAGCCCTGGTCTTTACCTGAGGAGAGTGGAAGGAGTGACTTCTGAATTTCTTCCACAGTTCATTCCAGAGTGCTGTGAATTCCCTAAGTGTCTGGGGTGGGAGTCAATTATCCAGTTCCCTGGAAGATGAGAGAATAAAGAGAGAAGTCATCCTCCTGACTAATCTGGGGCCCCATTTGAGTGTCTCAGTGTCTCCTTCCCCTTGCAGGCAGCTGGTTTGAGGGGCCCACCAGCCCCTGCCACTGCTTGGGGACTGGGGGGCCAGGAGCTGCTCTCAGCCTACCTGGCAGGAGACCTGCCCTGACAGGCTCTCTGGGGAAGACAAGCAGAGATCAAAGCCCCAGGAGTATGAGTGAGTCCCTGCACTGGCTCCTCTTCCTGCCACAGTGACTTGCAGAAGGATTAACTCCTTCACTGCCTGAAGGAAGGCTCCAGAGACTGCACTGGCCTCTGGGTAGGAGATGAGATGGGAGGACGTGGCAGGCTGATGCCCTTACAAAGGAACCTGCGCTGCTGGAGAGCTGAGTGTCAGCAGCCCAGGAGCCTGTTGGTTGTTGCTGTCTCGCGTGCATCCACCTGACCCTTAACCTTATCTCCCTTCTCTCTCTGTTTCTCTCTCACACATACACACTTCCAGATTCCTGCTCTCTCTGCTCCATCTGTCTGGCTAGATTCTGTTGCCCCCAAGTGTATGCTTTTGGAGCCCTTGGTAACATGAACAGTTGTGTCCTTGAGGGAACAGCCCTTCTTCTGTCCCTTCCCGCTTCAATCACCCTAAGGGAAATAATGAATGACTCAGCACTGAACAAGGACCCCTGAGTCTGAGTCCTTGAATGGAGCCAGACAGTGCTGGTAAGCTGGAGTGGGAGAGAGAGAGAGAGAGAGAGAGAGAGAGAGAGAGAGAGAGAGAGAGAGAGAGAGAGAGAGAGAGAAAGAACCTGGAGCTGGAAGATGGGCTGAGGTTGGGGGGAGGGAAGACTGTGCCATGGAAGGCTTGGGCCACAGCAGTTTCCCACAGGCCCCTCTGGTCAGATTCCAGCTCTGGGCTGAAGTTTTCTCCTCTGCTCTCCTGTGTCCTTTTGCAATGGTTCTGGTCACTCCCTACCCTTTGTTCTCACACTGCTTGAACCCTGAGTCAGGGGCTTTGTTTTATGTTTTATCTGTCCAGAGCCCTAGATCCAGAGCACCTGGCACCCAGTAAACCCTAGGAGAGGGTTTGTCCCATTCTAAAAGGAAAGACTGAATACTCTCCTTTGCAGACTGTAGGCCGGGTGAGCTCAGGCATGCAGGAATTCTAGTCTCACTCCTTGTCTCCTTCACGGGACAAGTAGAGCGCATGCAGATCTTGGGAAGGCATGCGTGTTGCCGGGCAGGTGGGGTTGAGGTCCAGCCATGGCTGAGCCGTGTCTTTCTCTGACTCCAGACAAGCCTCTGCTATGTCTCTGCAGGCCCGGATGGCTGGCGAGCGAGGAGCCAGCGCAGTCCTCTTTGACATCACCGAGGATCGAGCTGCTGCTGAGAAGGTGCCCAGGGACATTGGGGTGTTTGTTCCAGGGAGGGGCTGGATGGAGAAAGGTAGAGTTCCCAGGGGAAGGAGAAGTCACAACGGCCCTCGTGGCACTTTCTTCTCTGCAGCTCCAGCAGCCCCTGGGGCTGACGTGGCCTGTGGTGCTCATCTGGGGTAATGATGCTGAGAAGCTAATGGAGTTTGTGTACAAGAACCGGAAGGCCTACGTGAGGATTGAGCTGAAGGAGTCCCCAGCTTGGGTGAGCCCCTCAGCACCTGCTGTCACCTCCACTGTGCCTGCAGACTCCTGGAGTGGAAAACCCTAGAAATGTTCTAGTGACTAAGTGTGTCCAACCTACATCCTGTGGGCATAGCTACGAATGCAGCTCAACACAAAATCATCAACTTACTTAAAACACCATATTTTTAGAGATTTTTTTTTGTAATTCTTAGACATGAATTTTATAGACGATGACACTGTCACAACGTCAAAATGTTGGACATGCCTGCTAGGTCATCTTTATCCCTCTGCAGCGTGCCTCTGGGAGTTTCTTCCTCTCTCTCTCTGGGTTTTTAAAAAATATTTTATTTATTCATTTTCAAGCAGAGAGAGAGAGAGAGAGAGAGAGAGAGAGAGAGAGAGAGAGAGAGAAAGCACCAGGACTACCACTTTGTGGGTCTGGCTTATGTGGGTACTGAGGAATTGAACCTGGGGCCTTAGGCACTGGAGGCAATTGCCTTAACTGCTGAGCCATCTCCCCAGCCCTCTCTCTGGGTTTTATTCTGTAGGCTGAAAAGATTTAGTTCTGAAACTTTTACAGTGCTGTGGTTTCATGGCATGGAGTAGCCGAGCCTGCCCGTTTCCCTGACCCCTGGTGGTACCTCTCCACTGCCTAGGCATCTCACCCAGCAGCTCACCAGCAAGTAGCTCCCACCTCGAAGAGAAGTCCTTTATTCACCTCCTCTCTCCTCAAACACATGTTTCCAGACAGGACTATGCATAGCTGTATGTGGTGATCCCTCTCCTATAGCTCCAGGGCAGAGAGGGACCTCCTCGTCCCCCTTCCAGGTCCATCCCCACCTCTGGTGGGAGGCTCCCTGTCTCTTTGTTCCTGTGTTGTTAATTTTTCCCCAAAATTGGTCCAGATGTTTTCAGAATGTGACCCTTTTCCTCTCTGCTTCCTCCCTCCCTAGCCAGATTATGATGTGTGGATCCTCTTGACCGTGGTGGGCACCATCTTTGTGGTCATCCTGGCTTCAGTGCTGCGTATCCGGTGCCGTCCCCACCGCAGCAGGCCAGTAAGTAGTGTGGGCTGCCTGGTACAAGCAGACATGGGGACGGATGTGGGAGAGGGGCAGGAAGAAGAAAGTGAAGAGGACAGGTGCCTTTATGTCCATGAAACAACCTACCTCTAACCACTCTAGCCCCTGTTGGTTTCAGAAAGCCTCTCCCAAATTACCTGTTCATTTATTCAACAAATACACTGAGCAACAGTTACACATTAGGCACTGTTCTGAGTGCTGGAAATAGTACTATGAGCAAAACCAATAAGGGTGTGGTGGTACACCCCTTTAATCCCAGGACTCTGGAAGCAGAGGTAGGAGGATCGCTGTGAGTTCAAAGCCAGCCTGAGACTACATAGCGGATTCCAGGTCAGGCTGGGCTACAATGAGACCCTACCTTGAAAAACAAAATAAAAAAAGAAAGAAAATGATAAGAAATTTTTTTTTTACAAAAACCTCTATTCTTGAAAGGTTTTAATTGAAGCGGGAGGAGCTACATGATAAAATGAAAATACAGTATTTTTGATAGCAATATGCGTTTGACAGAGAAAAATGAAATAGCAAAGAGAAAAAGGAATACAGGGACCATAAGGTTCACTTTTTTTTTTTTTGCTTGTGTGTATGTGTGCAGGCATGTGTGGTGTATGCATGCATGTGCCCAAGGGTGGCTATTGGCTGTGTGATTTAATAGGGTGATGGAACTGAGTCCAACCTGGGGCCCAGAGGTGTGAGGGAAGCAGAGCCCTTACTCTATTCTAAGTCCTTTTCTTCTTCCCAGGACCCTCTTCAGCAGCGAACAGCATGGGCCATCAGCCAGTTGGCCACCAGGAGGTACCAAGCCAGCTGCAGGAGGGCTGGAGCTGATAGGCCAGACTCAGGCAGTAGCTGCAGCTCAGCCCCCATGTGTGCCATCTGCCTGGAGGAGTTCTCTGAGGGGCAGGTAAGACAGGCTTTGGTAACCTCCATAACCAGGCTAGAGAGGGAAGTGGAAGCTAGGACAGAAGTGGGCAGGCCTAAAGCTGGTATGAACACCCTGACTACATCTGTGTCCTGTTTGTTCTCTGTGGGACAGAGCAGGGATCATCCTGAGATTTGGTCACTTTTACGGCCTTCCAGGAAAAAGCAATATTGTTGAGAGAGAAATATGGGCAATCACAGTGATACTTTAGATATATTATCTCATTTTAGCCCCATGGCAGGGAAGGGTGGGAGTAGATTGGGCTTTTATTCACACTTTACAGCAGAAAACTGTTAAGAAAACCAGGCTAGGAATGGTGGTGCATGCTTTATCTAGCACTTTGGAGGGGGAGGCAAAAGGATCAAGAGTTCAAGGCTGGGGCTGGAGAGATGTCTCAGCGGTTAAGGCACTCGCCTCCAGTGCCTAAGGCCCAGGGTTCAATTCCCCAGGACCCACACAAGCCAGACCCACAAGGTGGTGGCCCTGGTGCGTTCTCTCTCTCTCTCTCTCTCTCTCTCTCTCTCTCTCTCTCTCTCTCTCTCTCTCTCTCTCTCTCTGTCTCTCTCTCCTTGAAAATGAATAAATAAAATATTTTTTAAAAAAAAGAGTTCAAGGCTGAAGAGATGGCTCAGCTGTTAAGGTGCTTGCCCAAAAAACCTAAGGACTTGGGTTTGATTCCTCAGTACCCAAATAAAGCCAGATGCAGATGCACAAGGTAGCACATGTATCTGGAGTTCATTTGCAGTGGCTGGAGGCCTTGGCATGCCCTTTCTCTATCTCTCTCCAGCTGCCTCTTTCTCTCTCACACACACTCTCTTTCAAATAAATAAATGACTTTTAAAAAAAGAATATTTCATGGGCTGGAGAAATTGCTCAGCAGTTAAGGTGCTTTCCTGAAAAGCCCAAGGACCCAGGTCCGATTCCCTAGTTCCCACGTAAAGCCAGATGTACAAGGCGACACATATATCTGGAATCATTTGCAGTGGCTGGAGGCCTAGGCACACATTCTCTCTGTCCCCAGGCTGACATAGAATTCACTATGTAGTCTCAGGGTGGCCTTGAACTCATGGTGATCCTCCTACCTCTGCCTCCCGAGTTCTGGGATCAAAGGCGTGTACCACCACGCCTGGCTCCATACCTTTTTAAGTCTCCAGTGAGGTCTTTTACAAGAGAGACCAAGGGAGCCAGGGAAATGTAACTGAAACCTTTGGACGCCTTTATTTTCTCCAGGAGCTACGGGTCATTTCCTGTCACCATGAGTTCCATCGCACTTGTGTGGACCCCTGGTTACATCAGCATCGGACTTGTCCTCTCTGCATGTTCAACATCGTAGGTAGGAGGTAGACCAAAGACTCGTCTGTGAGCAGGCTGATGGGTCTAGATCACAGCTGCCCATGGGAATGGGCTTCTGAGAAGTTGAGGAGAATGAGCTGCTGCCATTGAAATTTCAGGGTGCACCACTCCAGAGCACCCCCTCTGCTGGGGAGGACCATCCATATTGCAGATATATCTGTTACCTTAGAAAGTGTTTGACTTGGGGCTAGGGAGATAGCTCAACCAGTTTGTCCTGCAAGTGTGTGGATCTGGGTTTTATCACCAGAACCACATGCAAATGTTGGGCATGGTGACACACTTGTATTGGTGCTGGGGAAACAGAGACAGTGGACCCTTAACTGGTGTTGGAGAAGCAGAGACAAGTGGACCCTTATCACTCTCTAGCCAACCAGTCTAGCCTACTTGGTGAATTGTGGGCCAGTAAGAGACCCTGTCTCAAAAAAAAACGGGGGGAGGGAATGGCACCTGAAGACCCTAACACCTGAGATTATCCTCTGCTCTACCCCCCACAGACACATGCACACACACTTACACAGTTGTTTATATTTTATGACAACTTTGTTGATCCTAAATCTGAGCTATTTGTATATTTATTATTCTAATTTTCTAGCAAGAAAGCATCTATGAATTTTTAAAAGATGAAAGTGAAATATTTTGAGGAGAGACAATCTTTGCTAAAGCACGAAAAGTGCAAATGGGCCAGTGGTGCCTCTGAGTGAAAGAGCCCAAATAGCTGGTGGCAGAATCAGAGAGGAGCAGTTGTGCTTTGCTTAGCAAACTGAGCAGTGATGTTAACCCCTTGACATACTCCATCGTCCACCCTGACTGGAGGTAGTCAGAAAGTCCCAGGCATGACAAGTTCGCGATGTCCTTGGTTCCCAAACTCTGATCTCAGAGGCAAATCAGGGTGAAATAGGATAGCCATAGCTATACCTTTATCAATGCATTCTCCATATTTGTGGAACCAAATGCCCATGTTTTTCCTTTTTTTTTTCTTTTTCCAGAAGGAGACTCATTTTCCCAGGCCCTGGGATCCTCTCCATCTTACCAGGAACCAGGCAGGAGACTCCACCTCATTCGCCAGCATCCTGGCCATGCCCACTATCATCTTCCTTCTGCCTACTTACTGGGCCCTTCCAGGAATTCAGTGGCCCGGCCCCCACGACCTAGACCCTTCCTGCCATCCCAGGAGCCAAGCACAGGCTCCCGGCACCAACGCCTTCCCAGAGCTGGGCATCCACGGTCTGTGGGTGAGCAGCAGCACCTGACAGTGGCCCAGCACCCTTATACACAGGGCTGGGGGCTGAGCCACCTCCGATGTCCCTCTCAGCACCCCACAGTCTGTCCAGTGCCCCTGCGCCGGGTTAGGCCTCACGACAGCAGTGGCTCGGGAGAGAGCTACCGCACGGAACGCAGTGGCTACTTGGCAGATGGGCCAGCCAGTGACTCCAGCTCAGGTCCTTGTCATGGTTCTTCCAGCGACTCGGTGGTCAACTGCACGGACATCAGCCTGCAGGGCATCCATGGCAGCAGCTCTACCTTCCGCAGCTCCCTGAGCAGTGACTTTGACCCCTTGGTATACTGCAGCCCTGAAGGGGATCTCCAGGGGAGGGGAATGCAACCTAGTGTAACCTCTCGACCCCGTTCCCTGGACTCAGTGGTGCCCACAGGGGAAACCCAGGTTTCCAGCCATGTCCACTATCACCGGCACAGGCACCATCACTACAAAAAGCGGTTCCAGTGGCATGGTAGAAAGCCTGGCCCAGAAACTGGGGTCCCCCAGTCCAGGCCTCCTGTTCTTCGGACTCAGTTCCAGCCAGAGTCAACTGTTCCTGATGAGCAAGTCACCCGATCCAGTTCAACAGCCCCCACAGGACAGCTTCCCAGCCCACAGCGGCCCAGGGCCCTTACAGAGCCAGCCCCTGGTCCAGCTGACAGCCCCAGGCCCAGTCCCAGCAATCTTTTGAACTTGCAGAAATCCAACCTCCTTGTCCGACACACACAGAGAAAACGGCGAGGTGGTCCCTCGGAACCCACACCAGCCTCTCGACCCCAAGACTTGACTGCGCATCCAGCCTGTCAGATGTTCCCCCACTGCAGCCCCAGTCTGCCATACCCTTGGTCCCCTGAGGTCCGCCCCTTGATCTTCAGACCTCCAGGCCTGGATAGGAGCCTGCTATCAGAAGCCACAGTCCCTTGTTACTCAAGTTCCCAGCCAATGTGGTTATATCTGACTCCACGCCGGCCCTTGGGACCACACCCATCTGGAGAGGGGCCTTCTGAATGGAGTTCTGACACCCCAGAGGGCAGGCCATGCCCTTATCCACATTGCCAGGTGCTGCCAGCTCAGCCTGGTGAGTTTTCAGGAGAAGTGGGTATGGTGGGGAGAGGAGACTAGAAGTGGGTATTGCAGGGCAAGTGAAGACAGCCAACAAGGGGTTGATGGAAGCTAAGAAGAATAGAAGATGGTAGAAAATGCAGAAATCAAAGGTGGTTCCCAGCTGCCCTGGGGGGTCTTAGGTTTTGGTAAAAAAAAAACACAAAAAAACAGCAGGGCTTCTCTTCCAAGCACTCTTATTAATAAGACCAACTATATTTTCTTGAGAATTCATTGCATCTCTGTATCACAAACAACAGTGACAATACCAGTTCTCAGCTTTAACCCAAAATTTAGGGCCTTTATCTGCTCGAATATGACTCTCCTGGGATAGTTCTTTGTTGATAGCCATTACTAGAAGAATTTTTTCACTTCAAAAGAGGGCCCAAAGGTCCTGACATATAAGGCCAGGAATCCTACAGGCAGGACTTGACAGCTGCTGCTCATTCATTCATTCATTCATTCATGTCCTCCCTCTGCCTGCTATGTCTGGGTTCCAGCCTAGCCTCTGAGGACATGGAACTTGCCAGCCAGGGATGCAAGTCCACTGAGAGGCAGGCATGCAGACAGTTAGCATGTAACTGCTCCCAGGAGCTTTAACCAGGTGTCTGGTCGTCCCCTTTGGACCTGTCCTGTTAGCTGTTTTCAGTCCCTTTTCTTTCTTCCTCACACCTGTGAGTGTCATATGTGCTTGCCTGTATCTCTGCTAGCTTTGCTGCATTCTCCTCGTGTCTGCTACTGATGGCCACTGCCCATGGGGGTTATAGTCTGGAGGTTAAAGAGGAGCCTCCTAGCTCTACCACTGCCTCTTACCTGGCCATGAAAAAGGGCTGCACACCCACCCAGTGTCCAGAGCACCTGTGCAGCAAAGCTCCCCTGCCCTCTGTGATGCTGCCATGGTCATCAGCCTCACAAGGAATAGTCTAGAAATCTTCAAAGGTTCTGTTCTGTCCACAGGAAGAAAAAAAATCCAATGTGATTGTCCTTTATTTTAATATCTTTGTTAATAATTAGATACATTGTATGGGCAAATCTTGTGATGGTACCCCCATTTCCCTCCTCTCTGTCCTCTACCTACTGGGGACACTCCTCAGTGCACATACTGGATCTGTCCATGGAGTAGGGGTTATGAATTGCACCAGAGGTAGACAGTTTTTTTTTTTCCGCCCACCCTGTGATTTGGCCACTAAGGCTCCAATACCAGCCAGTCCTATCTCCCTTCCCAGTTTGATTTTCCCCATTTCCCTTCCCTTCCTTCCTCTGCCCCCTGCTTTATGCAAACTAGGTAACTACTTCTTTAGTTCTTTTTTTTAAATTTTTTTTATTTTGGTTTTCGAGGTAGGGTCTCACTCTAGCCCAGGCTGACCTGGAATTCACTCTGTAGTCTCAGGCTGGCCTCAAACTCACGGTGATTCTCCTACCTCTGCCTTTTGAGTGTTGGGATTAAAGGCGTGCGCCACCACGCCCGGCTACTTCTTTAGTTCTTTTAGCCCAGCCGATCCCACTTACCTTTTCTGTCCCTATCAATCCAATTCTTGTTCCTCTAAGAACAAGTATATCCTCGCTTCCAGGAAGTCTTTCCTGGCTGCTGTATGTGGGTGTAGTCTCTCTCCTTCCTTGACGCATCTCTTATGACCCTAGTTCTGTCCATGCCTTGTCTCCTACAAGGTTGTTATGTCCATGCTTATTCTTCTAGATCTTCTGTTTGGCAAAGGGGAGTAGGCCAAATTCACAATGAATGCTTAATAAATATTTAATGGGTGAATGAATAAGTACTGGCAACAGTGGTTGCCGTGTGCATTTATCTTGAATTGTTTTCCTCTCCTGTTTCCCAGTGATGCCCCTTCTCAGCTTTCAAGTTCATCACTTTCCTTCACTTTCTTCCGGCTTCTCCCTCTCTCTGGTCCCCTCCCAGCTCCACTCTCCACAGATGGGAGAAGCAGGAGCCTAGCTGGACCCTCAGTGACCTCTCCTCCCTTCCCATCACATGCAGGCTCAGAAGAGGAGCTTGAGGAGCTGTGTGAACAGGCTGTGTGAGATATTCAGGACAAGCTCCGACCAAGAGGCTCTGCCCGGCTCTGGAGAGAAGAAAGGACCTCAGGAAACACCCCTCTTTGCCAAACTTCCTGGAACTACGGGAAGAGGAGTGGTGATGGTGTTGGCGGGAGATGGTTTCCGGCTCCAGCTGCTGATCTTGTCTGCAGAACACCTCTGCAGTACAGCATGTCAGTGTCCAGCCAGACAAGCAGTCCGCCTGCATCTGGGGCTGGATCCCTGAAGTCCTCAAGGACGGGAAGTTAGATATGGATAGCTAGGTTACAAGGTGCTGCTCCTTCTCCAGCCTTACCAGGCCTTAGGCCTGAGGCCTCATGTTCACACCACCCATGGGTTTGGCTGAATACATGATTCTGTCTCCTCTCCCACCTTGGGTGAGTTCTTCATACCAGCTTTGGCCCTACCCAGGGAAAGGCTTCATCAGGGACAACCCCAGCTTTATCACTTGCCTTTTTTACAAAAGGCCCAGGAGCGTAGGTGAGCCCTGAGCCCTGAAGAGATGTCCCTACAGCTTCTCCAAGCAGTATTCGCCATGCTGCACGCAGAGGCGTCATTTCCCACTCTTGTCCTTAAATTGGTCATAACTTGTCAGGTCTATGATGTTAAGTCAGAGGAGGAGGCTCTGGGAAACCAGGGTGTGACGTTCTTTCCCCGAGGTGGGGACCAGCACTTTGGCAAATCTGGACTGAAGTCTTTGTCAAGCTCCTTGTCACTCCAGCAGTCCAGTTCCTCTGGGTTAGAGAGCAGGAGCAGTGGGAATAGCTCTTAAGCTCTTCCTTGAAGATCTTCCCGTTTCAGAGTTCCAAAGCTGGCAGGAAGTATTTCTGCTGGACCTCATCCGGGAAGAGGGTGGATGGAACGGAGGTGGAAAGGGCAATGTTACACCCGAGCAAGGACAGCAAGTTCTCTGAGAGGTCATTTCCCTCTGAGAGGGAAGGAGAACACTGTGTGACCTCTGGGCTTTGCAGGGCCCAGAGGACCACCTACCCAGTATAAGCCATACAAACCCAGGACCCAAAAGGTGTGTACCTGTGGAGTGGAGTTGGAGCAAGAAATTGGCTTGGGCAGCTTATACCAAGTGGGCAAGGGCTGAGGGGCCCCTGCAACCCTTCATCCCAGGACATCCTGACCACTGATAACCCCTCAGGTGTTATTCTCACCTGGAATGTGAATGTGGGGCAAAGTGGACACAGGATCCTACTTGAGAACCTTCTTCCCTCAAAGTCAGTGGGGAGACTGGCACCCAGGCACCCACATGGGTATTTATATCTGAACCAGACAGAAAGATGCTTGAATCAGGCACTATGTTGAGAAATGTATTTATTTACTAATATATTTATCCATAAATATGGTCTCGTCTTGTGATTTTGTTTTGTCATGTCTGTTACTTGGGGAAACAACTTCATCTTTTTCCTTTCATTTTGCTTCATTTTGTTGGAATTTTGAGACAATCTCGTTGTAGCTCAGGATGACCTCCAGCTCTCCATGAGATAAGACTAGCCTTGTACCCCTGATATTCCTGCCTCAACCTCCTAAATTCCGGGGTTACAGGTATGTCCTATCACTTCCGCTGACAACTTCACCTTTCTACATGGAGAGAAGTGAATTACTAGACTATCCTTGACCTCCTGATCTTCCTCCCTCCACCTCCCAATGCTGGGGATACAAGCATGGGCCATCACCTCAGGCTTTAAAATTTACTGAAGCTATCAGAGACTAGTATGGATGAGTGGATTTAATCCCCTAAAACTTGACTAGTGAGATCTGGAAAGGAGCATTCCTGGATCCACATTTGTTATCTGTATTGTATCTGTATCTATTCATTGCTCACTTCAGGATGCTTCAGTGACTTAATTTGTGACCTTTGGTAAACATTATCTGGCTTTTCTCATTCATAAGTTGCTTTCCTACTCAGTATACAGGGTTTCCATGACACAGCACAAAGTGAAAATGCAAAACTGCAAAATGGGAAGCCCTCGGTCAGTGATTAAAAAAAAAAACACTCAAACCCTGGTCTCAGGCCCTGTCATAATCAGCCACGCCACATGCCGCTGGGGATGAATCTTCAAACCAGGCACAATCTGGGGGAAGAAAGTATTTATTGAAACTACAGATTGAGGGGAAGTTCCATAACAGCGAAAGAGGCTGGCCCTCTTTCATAGGTCTGAGCAGAGAGAAAAACCTATCACCTACACCACACACACAAAACAGAAAACAGGCAGGAGGGGCAAAGAGAATTTCTTTCCCTTTATATAGCCTTAGGGTGGGGTCTTACAACTCTTTCCCAGACTTAATGGCTTTCTGAGTCTCTGGAATTTCCTTCCTGCATTGCCCACACAGGAAAGGATGTTTACTTCTAGTCATTTGAGCTTCTTTACATCCTGCCCCTTACTGAGAGGCTGCCTTCCTGTAAACATCCTCAGAGACCCACCCAAGATAATTAAAAAGATCAAGTTGACAACAAAACCTAACCATCACAGGCCTTGAGCATTGCATAGGACAAAGGAACAAGCAAGCCTGCCTTGAGGAAGTTGTTTCCATTAGAAGACAGAGCAATTGAGACCAGAACTACTTATATCCCAAAACTCCAATTCAGATAAGCACCAATGACTGCTCTGCCCACACTACACAACATAGGAGCTCCTGCTTTCCTGGATTCCATAGTGTCCGGAGGGGCCTTTGCCGTTTTCACACTGTGTTTCTCCCAGAAGGTTTGCTCTGTATGCTGATTGTCCAGTGCCCAGTTGAGAAAGAACAAGACATATAACTTATCAGCCAGGACTTGCAAACATGAAATGATACTTTATTTTTGATAATTTCATACACTTATATAGCACATTTTGATCATATTCACCCCATGGAGTTCTTAAGAATTAAATATGCATATTTCCTACCCAGCATTCCCATGGATAGCACATGAAAACTCTGCAAGTGGATTTACTGATTTGTTTTCCCTTCTCTAGAGATAATCCAGAGACTGGACTCAGGTGGTTTTTTAAAAATCTATATATTTTTTTGGGCTGGAGATATGGCTCAGCGGTTAAGGCACTTGCCTCCAGTGCCTAAGGCCCTGGGTTCAATTCCCCAGGACCCACATAAGCCAGACCCACAAGGTGGTGGCCCTGGTGCACTCTCTCTCTCTCTCTCTCTCTCTCTCTCTCTCTGTATCTCTCTCTGTATCTCTCTGCTTGAAAATGAATAAATAAAATATTTTTTTAAAAAAAATCTATATATTTTTTTATTTGCAGGGAGAGAAGAGATAAAACAGAGGCCTGGGGCCTCTTGCAAAAACTCCAGGTGCATGCACCACTTTATGCATTAGGCTTTAAGTGAGTACTGGAGAACTGAACCCCTGCAGACAGGCTTTGCAAGCTGGCACCTTTGCTGCACCATTTCCCCACCCCTTACATTCAGGTTTTAAAACCCTCAGACAACTCAAGCATGATGGTATAAGCCTGTATTGGGAGCATTCAAGAGGCTGAGGCAGAAGCATGGGAGTGAGAATTCCAGACTAGCCTGGAAGTCAAACAGAATTCAAGGCCAGTCTTGTCTCAATAAACAAACAAAAAATCCAAATTAACAAAGGTGGGCTGGGGAGATGGCTCAGTGGTTGAAGGCACTTGCTTGCATAGCCTGCTGGCTGGATTTCATTCCCCAGTACCCATGTAAAGTCAGATGCACAAAATGGCACATATATCTGGAGTTCGTTTGCAGTGGCAAGAGACCCCGGCATGCTCATTCTCTCCCTACTTGCCAATAAATAAAACTTAAAAATAAATGGGCTTGATGAGGGGCAGGAGGATCAAAAGATCAAGGTCACTCTCTTCTACATAGCAAGTTCGAAACTAGCTTGGGATACATGAGACTATCTCAAAATTAAATGAATCGATACAACAAATTCATTTTTTTTGTATTTTGAAGGCAGGGTCTCACAGTAGCCCAGGCTGGCCTCGAACTCGCAGTGATCCTCTTACCTCTGCCTCCCAAGTGCTAGGAATAAAGGCGTGCACCACCACGCCTGGCAAATAAAAAAATTTTTAAGTAGAAAAAAATAACCAAGGGCTGGAGAGATGGTTCAGCGGTTAAGGCACTTGCCTCCAGTGCCTAAGGCCCTGGGTTCAATTCCTCAGGACCCACATAAGCCAGAACCATAAGGTGGTGGCCCTGGTGCTCTCTCAGTCTCTCTCTCGCTCTCTCTGTCTCTTTCTGCTTGAAAATGAATAAATAATAAAATATTTTTTAAAAAATAACCAAGAGGAAACTTCTGGGAGCCCACTGCCCGCGTCTAGCGGCTGACATCACAGGGCACGCGCCCCGCGCATGCGCCGTCCCGCCTCCGAGTCGCGCAGGTCCAAGCGGCCGCAGTGGCCACGCCTCCGCTGCCTGCGGGAGAAACCATCTCCACGGGGGGGGGGACGCGCTCTGCACCGGAAACGGAAACTAGGTATCGGAAGTCGCGGGCGTTATGGGTAATGGTCTGTTTACTTCCGTTGGTCGTGGAGACTGTGACTCCATCTCCAGCTCTTTTTTTATTCCCCGGCTGCGAGAAGATGGCCCTGGAGACGGTGCCGAAGGACCTGCGGCACCTGCGGGCTTGCTTGCTGTGTTCGCTGGTCAAGGTGTCCGTCCGTCTGTCTGTCTGGAACCTGCTTGCAGGAGCGATCGGGGAAGCAAAACGGGGGAAAGCGGGCGGGAGCGGACAGAAGAGCGCTCGGGCAGCCTTGCATGCCTTTGCACCTCCAGCTTTGGGGGAGGGGGCTCGAGGTAGGCTCTCGTTTAGCCCAGGCTGGCCCTCCTGCCTCTGCCTCCCGGGCGCTGGCATTGAAGGTGTGCAGCGTGACCACGCCTGGCTCTCGGGAAAGACCGTGGAACTGGGGAGGGCGGGGGTCTGCCTGAGCCCCAGGCTGGCCCGGACTAAATACCGACCACATAGCGAAGCGAGAGGTTTACTGCTTCGCAGTATTAAGAAAGCGTTGCCCATGCTCATCCTTTCGTGTTTGGTTTCTTCCCTCCTCAGACTATAGACCAGTTTGAATATGATGGTTGTGACAACTGTGATGCCTACCTGCAGATGAAGGGAAACCGGGAGATGGTTTATGACTGCACCAGCTCTTCTTTTGACGGGTGAGCCCCTTCAGATCCCGCCTTCCTCTTCGGTGTCGCCTCGCCCCTGCACAGAAAGCAAATGGGAAAGGCTGTTTGGGGAATGGCTGCTGGGATTAAAGGCTGGAGCCACTATGCCCAGCTGATCTTAATTTAAAAAGAAAACTTTTATATATAACATGATTTTAATTTTTAATTAAATGCTGAAATGACAATTTTGGGTTTATAGGGTTCAGTGTAATGTTGGTATTTCATCTTTTTATTACTATTTCAAAAAATGGCTAGGAGAGCATTTAAGTCGATGCTTTTTATCATATTCCCATTGAACACTGTCGGCTCACTGCTGGTGGAGACTGTTTATCTTGTGCACAGAACTTGGGAGGTGGGAGATCGGGATCAGTGTTGAAGGAATAATGTTGAGTGGTGGAGCATGGGATTACCATGCACAGAGCCCTAGTTTTCATTCCTAGGACTCATCCAAAAATGTTGAATTCCTGAATACACTTTTTGAAAATGAAGGGAAGGGGGTCTGACCTAGGCTGGTTTTGAACTCATGGCAACCCTCTTCTTACATCTGCTGGGGTTAAAGGTGTGAGCCACTATGCCCAGCTACTTTTTATTTTATTTTTTAAAAATTGAACTTGTTTTTTTTAAACATTTTTATTTATTTTGTTTGAAAGCAGAGAGGGATAGAAGAGAGACAGACAGAATGAGTGTGCCAGGGCCTCCAGGCTCTGAGAATGGACTCCGGCTTTACATAGGTACTAGGGAATTGAACTCAGGTCTTCTGGGATTTCAGGCAAGTGCCTTAACCGCTGAGCCATTTCTCCAACCCTGAAATTTTTTTTTTTTTTTAAGGCATGCGCCACCACACCTGGCTTAAATATTTTATTTATTCATTTTCAAGCAGAGAGAGAGAGAGTGCACAAGTGCACCAGGGCCACCACCTTGTGGGTCTGGCTTATGTGGGACCTGGGGAATTGAACCCCTGGCCTTAGGCACTGGAGGCAAGTGCCTTAACCACTGAGCCATCTCTCCAGCCCTGTTTTTTTAAAATATTTTATTTATTCATTTTTCAAGCAGAGAGAGAGAGAGAGAGAGAGAGAGAGAGAGAGAGAGAGAGAAAGCACGCACACCAGGGTCACCACCTTGTGGGTCTGGCTTATGTGGGACCTGGGGAATTGAACCTGGGGCCTTAGGCACTGGAGGTAAGTACCTTAACCTCTGAGCCATCTCTCCAGCCCACTACTTTTTATTTTTTAAGGCAGGATCTTACTGAATTTCCCGGGCTGATTGAACATGCTCTGTAGCCTGGGGCAGACCTTTAACTTGCAATCCTCCTGTCTCAGTTTCCCAGGCCTGGCTACTGCTAGAGAATTTTTGAGGAAGTTGAGGTGAGGTAGAAGGAACATTTCAAATAAAGGGAGTAACTGGAGCAAAGGCATGAGGTGGGCAAAACCAGGGTATGATTGGAGAAGACTGAGAACTACATTTATTCTCAGTCTTGAGGAGCCAGGACTGTATAAAAGGATGGATTGTGAAAGACAGAGAATATAGTCATGATGGGAGGATGACTTTCATACATGCCTAGCCTAGGCCACTACTGTCTTGTCACTACCGGAAGAGGATCAGGTTTTCTCAAAACATGTGGTGCAAACAGGATTTGGATGGGAAGGGAGTCTCCCCCGAATGAGAATCAAAGATTGTTGTCAAGGAACTGGACACAGTGGAGACAATCAACAAATGCCATTCCTAGAACAGACCTGACACATCAGACAGCCAGCAGGCATTTGATTGAATGGATTCATTACAAAAATAACCTCTGTGGCTTCTGAGAGCTCCTGGTGCTGGTCATCTTGCTCAAGATAGTGCCTTCCTAGCCCTTAAATAGCCTTTTGGCTGTCTGGAATTGGATGTATCTGGAAAAGGACTATTGGATAGGAAGAAACAAAACTTACTTAACACCTACTAAGTGCTTTTTGTGTATTAGCTCAGCCTCTGAGGCTCACTGGTGAAAATCTGTGAGGTTTCCATATGTACTTCAGACCACATAATTCAGAAGAAAGGTGTTTCAGTTTGGGGGGAGAGCTAGGGAGATGGCTCAAAGGTTAAAGACACTTGCTTGCAAAGCTTGCTGACTTGAGTTTGATCCTCCCAGCACCCTTATAAAGCCAGAGGCAAAAACAAAGTGGTGCATGCGTCTGTGATCCCAGTGCACCCACAATGGTGGGAGGTGGAGCCAGGAGAAGCTACACTGGCATGCGTTTGCAGTGGCCAGACACCTCAAGGTTGTCCTCCGACCTCCACATGCGCACTGTGACGTGCATGTATCCTACTCAAACATACACATATGTATACACACAAGTAAGTAAACAAGTAAACCCTTAACATTTTTGATGTTTATATAGTATGTGGTGTATGTACATGTCTATGCAAATATGTGGGGCCAGAGGAAGATGGCACATGTCTTCCTCTATTGCTCATCTGACTTACTTTCCTTGAGACAGAGTCTCTCATTGAACCTGTACTTGCTGTTTATCAGTCAGCACTCTCCAGTGATTTTCCTGTCTGCCCCCTCAGCACTAGGGTTACAGGAATGCATAACCATGCCTGGCTTTTTTATAGGTGCTAGTGCTTGAACTTGGGTCCTCATGTTTGTTCAACAAGCACTCTCACACACTGAGCCATCTCCCCAAGCCCCAAGGAACAATTTTTTAAAAATATACTTACTTAAAAGGAGAAAGAATGAGAATATGAGGATGTGTGTGCCAGGGCCTCTAGCTGCTGCAAATGAACTCTAGATGCATGGACCACTTTGTGCATCTGGCTTTACATGAGTACTGGGTAATTGAACCCAGGTTGTTAGGCTTTGCAGGCAAGCACCTTACTGCTGAGCCATCTCTCCAGCCCAGGAACAGTTGTTTTGATTACCTCTTTGCACTAGGCTCCAGGCTCCTTGTGTTGGTTATAATCAGTACTGCTAAAGCCATCCCTTCTTGGGAATCTCTACACTAGTTTGTTTGTTTGTTTTGTTTTTCAAGGTAGGGTTCCACTCTAGTCCAAGCTAACCTGAAATTCACTATATAGTTTCAGGGTAGCCTTGAACTCTACCTCTGAGCGATCCTCCTACCTCTGCCTCCCAAGTGCTGGGATTAAAGGTGTGTGTCACTAAAGTTTTTTTTAATGCTTTTTATTATGTTAGAGAGAGAGAGAGAGTGAGTATGGGCAATGCCAAGGCCTCTTGTCACTGCAAGTGAATTCCATATGCATGTACTACTTTGTGTGAGGTTTTATGTGGTACTGGGGAATGAAGCCCTCAGCCAGCAGGCTTTGCAAGTCTTTAACCACTGAGCCATGTCCCAAGCTCACGGCAGACTACAAGTTGGGTTTTTGTTGTTGTTGTTGTTTGTTTGTTTGTTTGTTTGTTTTGGTGTGTGTGGTTTTTACTATGTAGTCTCAGGGTGGCCTTGATCACCATGGCAATCCTCCTACTTCTGCCTCCTGAGTGCTGGGACTAAAGGCGTGTGCCACTGTGCCTGACCAGGCTACAAGTTTTGAGCCTGGGGAGGTAGTCTTTTGACGATGGTAACTGACTTCTTATTGGCAAGCTAGGGACATAAGGTAAAACCTTTGTCAGTCCTAGCTTTGAGGCAGCTCCTTCCTTACTGTTGTAGTCAGCTCATGTGCAACTGGGATGAACCTCCAAACCAGGCACAGTTATGGGAGGAAAGGATTTATTGAAGCTATAGACCCAGGAGAAGGTCCATAATGGCGAAAGAGAATGTGCCCCCCCTTCACAGTCCAAGCAGAGAGAGAAGAACCATCACCAGCACCACACACACAACAGCAAACAGGCAGGGGAAGCAAGAGAGATTTCCTTCCCCCATATATAGCCTTAGGGAGGGGGCTTGCAACCGTTTCCCAGACTTGTTTACTCTTTGAGTTTCTGAATTGAGAGATGTTTGTTTCTAGCTCCCCTGAGCCTCCTTCCATCCTGCCTCCTACTGAGAGGGCCACCTTCCTATAAACAACCTCAGAGACCCACCCAAAATTCCTAAACAGGTCAGGTTGACAACAAAACTTAACCATTCCACCTATGTTAGAACTGTTTACCAGGCTTCCCGTAGAGATCCAATATCTTGACTTTCTCCTAGGATTCCTGTCCCAGAACCGTTTGGTTTGTCAGGCAGGTCTGTCAGTCTTCCTCCTAGGCTGACCGTCTGTCTTTCCTCCCTAGAATCATTGCGATGATGAGTCCAGAAGACAGCTGGGTCTCCAAGTGGCAGCGAGTCAGTGAGTGTCTCCCTGCCTCCTTATCCTGATCTATGCAGGTTTGGCTCTGTGCCTCCTGTCTTCAGAGGTATATAATCCCAGGGTGGGAAAGGAGATTATAGAAAAGCCAAACCATGAGCTGTGTCTGTGGCCAAGGTGAATGATGGGTTTCTCTTGGAGTTACAACACTTCTTTCCTTTGTGGCCTAAGCCTCCATTTGTTTTCACATGCTGCCACTGTAATCTCCTTTCTTCTTTCTCAGGTAACTTTAAACCAGGTGTGTATGCGGTATCAGTCACTGGTCGCCTGCCCCAAGGTAATAATTTTAACAGTTTGCTTACTTACCAGGTCTTTAGGAAGCCAGTCTTCCATGAACGAATGCCAACCCTCACGGCTCTCATGAAGTTATACATTTTAGAAAGAAGGGAACTAAGATACAGAGAATTACATAACTTGCTTGATATCACCCAGGCAGTCTAGCTTAGTTAGAAGCCCTTTTTTATCCCCCCTCAAGATAGGGTCTCTAGGCCAAGATGACCTGGAACTCGACTGTAGTCCCAGGTTGGCTTTGAACACACTAAATCCTCTTGCCTCTGCCTCTCAAGTGCTGGGATTAAAGGTGTGTGCTACCACACCTGTCGAATCCTTGTTTTTGTTTTTTTTTCTTCCGAGGTAAGGTCTCGCTCTAGCCCAGGCTGACCTGGAATTCACTACGTAGTCTCAGGGTAGCCTTGAACTCACGGCAATCCTCCTACCTCTGCCTCCTGAGTGCTGGGATTAAAGGCATGCGCCACCACGCCCGGCCCAATCCTTGTTTTTGATGACTGCTCCACTTTTTCTTCTTCTTACCTGGTAACTGCCAGGCACTGGATCTTCAAGGCAACCCCACGGGGCTTTAAATCTAGGAATTCAACTGTGGTTATAATCCCATTTGAAGGTGGCAAATGAGGGCTTTTTATATCCTCCTGGCTGTTCCCTCATGAAATTGTTTACCTTCCTGCCACAGGAATCGTGCGGGAGCTGAAAAGCCGAGGAGTGGCATACAAGTCTAGAGACACAGCTATAAAGACCTAGTGAGATGCAGAGCGGCGGCCTCTCGTGGAACTACCTGGGCTAAACATCACACCTCCCTGCCTGCCAGCTCTGAGCATCTGCAGACAGCTGAGAAAGCAGCGCGCCATCTTCCTGGGCATTTCACCTTCTTGGGACTACTGATGGAGGGAGAAGGGTTTGGGTTGGATTCTCAAAGACTAAAGTGTAAGCCACTGATTTCCCTACCTGTGCTCAGGGCCATGCCTTTGCCCACAGGCAGGACTTTGGGTTAAATGCAATAAACATGAACCCCTAGAAAAATTTTAAAGCTGTGACATGTTCTGTTTCTCTCACCTTTCACAGTAAGGTTTATCTATCTTGTGAACTCTGCCAGCTCGACAGAGGCCCTTCTTTGGCCTGTCCTCAAGGCTGCAGGTTGAAGGCTTTCTGGAGGCTCCCTGTAATGTCTGCTGCCTGAGGAGTGCTTTCCCCTGATTAGTCCAGTATCCTGTCCTCTGGACCAGGCACCACACTCACCACACTCCTGTGAAGGAATCCTAGGGCTTCTTAGTGCCTTTTTCCTTGACCCTATGAGTATTTCATTTTCTTCCTTGACTCCTTTTAACTGCTCTTCCCCTCCCTTAGCCAGTCTCCCACCTTTCAAATTCCCCTAACTGGAGACCTTCAGGTTATAAGGTCACTGTTAGGGCTTGGTTTGGGTTATTTGTTCTTCCGTGGGAAGTGAGCCCTCCTGTGGCCTAGGAGGGGGTCTTGGGTAATGTCTACTGGCCAAGGTGGTTTTGTTTTAGAATAAATTCACCACATAGTCTCAGTTACTTACATCACAGAAATCCTGTTAGTATCCCTGGTTTCTCTCAAGTTCTCCATCTTTAAATTAAACAGTAATAATCACTCCTACTCACCTTGCCGGTTTACCTAACAAGTCTTATAAAAGGGCTGGATGTGGTGGCCACCATCTATAATTCTAACATTCAGAGGCTGAGGTTTGGGAGTAGAGAGCTCAAGGGCCAGCCTGGGCTACATAGCAAGACCTGATAAAAAAAATTTAAACAAAGCTGGGCATGGTGGTACACACCTTTAATCCCAACACTTGGGAGGCAGAGGTAGAGAATCGTTTGAGACCAACCTAGGACTGTGAATTCCAGGTCAGCCTGGGCGAGAGTGAGATCCTACAAAGACAATACAAAAAACTAATTGTTTTTTAAATGATAATACGATACATGGTCTCTGTTTATTAGCACTGTCTTCATAGTCAAAGCAGTGGAGGAAAGGCTCAGGGACCATTGCAGAAGAGGTGATGGGAAGTATAGAGCCAAAGGAAGGGGGGAGTGCTTATGGTACTGTCTTTCCCACACAAAGTGACCAAGGTACTTAACTCATGGCCTCCCTCAGTGCCTGGTGGGACGTACACAAGACCTGCACAATAGAGAAAAAAAACAGTGGCATCAAAACAAAAGACTAGTTGGAAAGCAGGGATTCAGAACGGGATTCTAGAGGGGGGAAAAGGAAGGGCAGTAGAAGGGGACTATGATTGTGGTATGTTGTCTATACAGAACTTGTCAATAAAAAGTTTTAAAAAAACACTGCAAGGGTGACTCACTAGCAGGTGCCTGCGTGAGACTTTGTGACCTGCGACCACCTGGTGTTGCTAGTGAGTCAGTTTCACATTACCTATGTCAGGAGTATGGGTAGCAGACATGCTGACTCTCCGGTGTCTGTCCCCCTCCCTCTTTGGTGGGACTGGCCAGCTGTTCATGTTCACTCATGGGTCCTCAAGCTAGAACCAGTTTCACTAGTACCTTCAAACTGTTAACCCTAATTTTAAACACTTTTTCTAGGTTTATGATAGCCAACTAAAAGAGCTCCCGTTGAATTTCAAGCAGCAAGGGTCAGTAGCGCAGGCACTTCTGCCAGGCTAGAACTTCCTGGAGGGAAGAAGTAGGTTTCCCCAAGAATGCCTGGGCTGTGCAGCCAACACCCAAACTTTCACTGGCTTTCTCAAAAGTCCCTTGGAAAGCCCCAGCTGCTGTCCTGTGTGTCTGACCCGGACGTGCTGCTTGGTGAGAATGGAAACACTTGTGGGGAGGGGAAGCAAGAGGAGTCTGTGCAAATAACCACAATTGGGCTGCTCAGCCCCACACTTAGCTGGGCCCCAACTGCCGGTCTTGCAGGAAGCGAAAGACAGTCTCTGGTGGTCATGGAGGCAGGGGGCTTGTGGCTCCCTCCGCATGGAAGCTGCTTCCTGGTCTTGCCTTGTTCACTTACCTACATGTGCTGAACGGCCCAGCACGCAGGATGAGGCTGAAGTCCCATCCAGGTGCTAAGATGGAATTTTGGTTCCAGGCTCTCTGAGAGTAAGCTGTCCTGTGAGTGTGTGTGTGTATGCATGTGTGCCACACATGTGCACGGGGGTATCCTTAAGCACTGGTACTGCCTGTCAAAGTTTAGCCCTATTTATTTATTAATGAGAGACAGTGTTCCCAGTGCCTCTCGCCACTGCAAACAAAATACAGATGCATGCAGCACTCCCTGCATCTGGCTTTACCTGGGTATTGGGGAATCCAGCCTGGACTGTCAGGCTTGTAAGCAAGTGTCTTTGACAGCTGAGTCCAGTTTAGCCCCATTCTAACTGATGAGGTTCTGAGTCTGTCCAGGGTCTTAAGAGCTCCTCTTTTCTGTTTGTTTTCACAGTACTGGAGATAGAACCCAGGGCCTTCTGCATGTTAGACAAATGTGCTCTGTCACTGAATGACATCTCCAACCCTCTTTTTTTTTTCCTTTGAGTCAGGTTCTCAGTAAATTGCAGACTGGTCTTGAACTCACAACTCTAGCCCAGGCTGGTTTCGAACTTGTGACCATCTAGCCTCATCCTCCCGAGTTGCTGCCTGGCTCTTCTTGGTCTCTTGCTTATTTGTTTGATTATGCTCCTTCAGAGGGACAAGGCTCTTCTGCGGTTCAGCAGGACAGACAACTCAGACAAATGCCAGAAATAGCAGGCTGCTTTCCCTTTGCCTGCTTAAGCCTCATTTTCAGAGGGGGAGCATTGTCTGCTTTTTTCAAGGTAGGGTCTCACTCTAACCCAGGCTGACCTGGAACTCACTCTGTAGCCCCAGGATGGCCTCAAACTCAAGTGATCCTCCTACCTCTCTCTCTGCCTACTGAGTTCTGGGACTAAAGGTGTGTGCCACCATACCTGGCTCTAATAATTTTCTACTCCCTACAAAGTGCTGTAAGGTTAGGGTCTCAGAAACTGAGGAGTCATGTGACACTTGAAATGATGACTGCAAGGTCAATGTGTTCTGGTTTCAGAATAATGATGGGCTGGCAGGGGCCCAAGCTCAGACTGGGCTGGTCACGTTTGGGGACTGGGGTCTGGCTCTTGCTGTGGCTACTATTTCATCACTCCCAGCCTGTCTGTAGCCTGTCCCTCAGTCCTCAGGCCAGTCCCCTCCCAGATATCAGATATCTCTGTATGTGGACAGGAGAGGCAAGTAGGTAGCACTAAGGACAACTAATATTATTGTGTCTGGAAGTTGAATTCATGTGAGTTGTATTTCGCAAGTTGACAAAAGGCTTTGACATCCATTATCTCATTCAATCCTCACAAAACCTCTGGGACATGGCTGATGACCTTATTTAGCAATGAGGAGCCAAGTTCAAAGATTTCAAGTAGCTTGGCCACGATTGGGTAGTGGAGTCTCAGCTGGCACCCAGTTTAGCACTGCTGCTTCCCCAGGGCTGGCCTCAAGCAGCAGCACTAAGCCCTGGATGAGGGTAGCAGAAGCAGCCTTAGGCATTGGCTTTCTCTTCCCAAAAGTCACAGCTCATCTTCCCTACACGCCGGACCCCACTAGCCACACTACACTGAACACCTCTAGTCCCCAAGGCCTAAATTTAGCTCGAGTGTGAGGCAGTGGGGGTGATGACCCGAGGAAGAAGTCCAGGAGGCTTATTCAGTGTGGGCCCAGCCCTTCAGTTCCTCCAGCTGCACCTTCTCCAACAACTCCCAGGCACCTGACAGCCTGTGCCCCACACTTCCCAACCTCTGCTGCATCTTTCTCCCCACCTTCTACCTGTGGTCTGATTATGGTACCAGCACATCCCACTAGAACAAAGACTCGTGTGCCGCAAGCACATGTATACAGACAAGGGCAGAGTCCCTGCCCTGCAGCCTGCTGTCTCCCATGCCACGATTCCTGTGACTTGTTTAAACGGTTTCTTTACAAAATAGTTGACAAAGCTATAGTGCAACTTGGCAAGATAGTGATATCTATGACACATGTGGGTGACAGAGGCCATGGGAGACGCCTAAAGACTAGTTTGTCTCTTCCCTTTCCTTCTTTCTTTTTGTCTATTTTGTGGGGTTTTGTTTGTTTGTTTTTTAGGTAGGGTTTTTTTCTAGCTCAGGCTGATCTGGAATTCACTGTGCAGTCTCAGGGTGGCCTCAAGCTCACGGCAATCCTCCTACCTTTGCCTCCCGAGTGCTGGGATTAAAGGCGTGCACCACCATACCTGCTTTTCTTTTCTTTTTCTTTATTTTTTTGCTTTCTACCCTCCCCCCTCCACTTTCTTTTTGGATTTTTTTTTTTTTTGAGGTAGGACCTCATGTAGCTCAGGCTTACCCTGGAACTCACTATATGTAGCAAGACTGTTCTTGATCCTTCTGCTTCCACCTTCCAAGTGCTGGTCTTACAAACTCACACCACCAGGCTTGGACATACTGTTTCTTGAGCTGGACACTGGGTATATGGCTCAATTCACTTTCTGAAAATTCTAAATACTTGTGATTTGTTCACTTCTGTGTATGTTGTACTTCAAATAGTTTGCGTTAGCTGGGCGGGGTGGTGCACGCCTTTAATCCCAGCATTTGGGAGGCAGAGGTAGGAGGATCACCATGAGTTTAAGGCCACCCTGAGACTACATAGTGAAATCCAGGTCAGCCTGGGCTAGAGTGAGACCCTACCTCGAAAAACCAAAAAAAAAAAAAAAAAAAGTTTGCTTAAAATTGGCAATTTCTGCCTTAGGATGGTTGTGAGAATCAAATATGTTAATTTAGGAAAAAGCAATTTGAGAGCTAGGTACCACTACTAACTCTCAAGGGATTGTCTATAAATTTTAGGTAAAGTGGCAAGAATATTATCTAACATTGTTGGGTAATTAGGGTTCCAATCTATCATACATAAAGATATCAAAACAAACATTTTTCCCCAAGTACCAAAGCTTATATTTAATCTGAATTTTTCTGGATTTTGTTTCTGTTCCCTCCACCCCCATCCCCACAATGCCAGGATCAAATCCAGGACGTCTCATAGCACTTGACTACCCCTATTTTTTTTTAATTTATTGTCCATAATGAGTTACAACATTTAGTGGGTAAACAATGAGTTGTTATCCCCAATTCCCCACTGCCCTCCCCTCCCCCCTCCACTGGCTAACCTCCTCCATGGGTCGTCTGGATCAGTCCTTGTGACAGGGGACCATGGATAGCCTAGTATTCAGCCAGGTTCTCCTGGCCATGCCTCTGGATAATCTCCCCCACCACGGCTCTTACAATCTTTCCGCCCCCTCTTCCGC